>KN517887.1:1130-14060 GCA_000787155.1 Scartelaos histophorus
GTAAACCGTGATAGCTATCAAAATAATTCAGATAACTTTTGATGCCCCACTTCTGTAGATGATGTACGGTGATTTTCAGCCCTGTGGGTGAAGCGCCTTCAGAGGAGTGCGTTAAAATATAAAGTGAGCGAAAATGGCGATGTCACATTCAATCCAAGATGGCCGCCTTCCAGTTTGTCAGGGGGCATGGCCATAATAATATTTTTTGTTTGTCTTCACATGACGAATGTGTGTACCGAATTTTGTGGCTCTACGACCAAGTTGATGTTTTCATCTCCCATAGGCACCATTTTTTGGAATTTTCTGGGTGGCGCTGTGTCGCCGTTTCTTTATGCCTGTGCCCGTGCACTTCTGAATGTGGTGCAAAGTTTGGCGAGTTTTTAACATGTTTAGGGGGTGTAATTAGCCCTCCAAGAGCAGAAGACAATGAAATAAAAATAATAATAAAAAAAAATAATATTTTGAGCAAAAACAATATATCCGTCGACTTTAGAACAGCATATTATACGTTTTTTGAAAGCTCTCGACCTTCTCAACGTCACCATGGGGTCATTGGGGCACGACGAGGTCATATGTGCTCATCATTCGCCGTCACGCCGAACTTTCTCCCGCCCTCCCATTGACTTCAATGCATTTTAGCAGTCACAACCCATTGACTTCAATGCATTCTAGCAGTCACAAATATGGCCAAGTCCTTGGGCGTGGGTTACTGGGACACTGCAGTTCATGCCGGGGGCGAGTGAGAGGACGAAGCTGCACGTCGTACTCGCCATTTCGCCCGTGCGCTCGTCGTTCCCATGTGCTCGCTGTAGCGAGAGCAATAGGCCCTACGCCCTGTCGGGGCTCAGGCCTAATTAATTTCAACCATATCAACTCTGGCAAATAACCTCAAATTAAACCCTCATTTAACTTTCAAATAGTTAAAATAGCACTTTTTGTGTTAAAACCAACTGCAATATTTTACCCTGAAATTTTAACCCCCCGTTTTGCTGTGTACACATCTGTAGTAGGGCAAGACACATTTAGCTCAAATATATGAGAAAAACAAATCTGGCACCTTAAAGCATTGGGAAAAGTAATTTACAACTGTAGCCACAGCTGCCCTAACACAGACAGAGGGAAACATGGCAGCTAATGAGCACAGTTGTTTCTAACACCAACAAATCCTCAAACATGCAACAGTCAAAGTAATTTTGGGTGGCGTGTCTCGCCCAAGGACACACACACAGAGACACACACGATACAAACATTTCTAACATGATTTGATCCTAAGGAATAGATTCAATATAGATTAGAATACCATGATGAACTTCCTAAAACAGAATGTGATTTTCAACATGAATATGAAATGGTACTACTACTACTACTACTATCATTCTAAAGCTACTCAGGAAAGGTTCATTTCTGTCCTGTGAATGGATATTTTTTTGTTTCAATACTAGTTTTAGCATTGATTAGTATCTGATTTTTGATACTCCTGACAGGCCTAACAGAAGAAAGGACAGGCTGTGGAGAGGACAGTGTAAGGACTGTAGCACCTGCTGACCCCTGACCACTGAGCCTTTAGAAAGGCCCCGGAGCCGCAGGTGTTATCTCTGACAGTAGTAGTATGTCCCTATCCCTGCTCACACATACCAGTGTACAGCGGCGGGCTATTTATAGAGGCGCTATATTAGCTCATACATGTGTCAGCTGCTGCTCTCAAACGGGCCCACACAGAGGGGTCCCTCTCCCACAGCCTGAACCCTCCACACAGTGCACGTGCACTGCGCGTGCACTCAGGGCATGGTGCCGTGGGTGTGTGCTCACTGTCTCAGACTGTGTTGTCAGACACTGTTGTCAAACAGGTCTGTGGAAGAAGCCCGGGGAGGTCCAGGCGACATGTGCGCACAGGCAGCGCACAAACACAGCGCACGCGAACGGCATATCAACAAGTCGAGCCTGTTCTGACTAACGCCCCAGTGTCCTCCCTGTGCGTGTGCGCGTGCATGTGCAACCTACAGTTTATGGGTCAACACTATGGACAGTGGACAGTTCAGAAAGAGATGGCCACGAGTGTGTGCGTAGTATGATCACTCACTTGATGAAGCAGCGCGCACCCTCAAACGTGTATCCCTCCTCCCATCCTGTGGGCAGATCTGTGGAGACAAGAGGCACACGGTCAGCGCGAAGCACACACTGCCTACAGCCCCGTACCGAGTATGAACGCGACCGCGTTTCTACGGCTTCCCGCACACAATCCCGCACACAATCCCGCACACAATCCCGCACACAATCCCGCACACAATCCCGCACACACTGCGGTGCTCGGCCCAGCTGTGCGCCGCTGGTCCGCCCTCGTCTGCTCAGGGCAAGACTGCTCTGGCTGAGCCTTGACTCACAGAACCACGGCCTTTGGGTAGAACCGTGTCGAATGTGAGTGAGAAATGGCCTCGCACGGCGCGTACGTGACAGAACTTCCAAAAAGTGTGGAGAGTGGTCCAGGTGAAGGCGGGAGGACGGAGCTGGCTCTGCTGCAGAGCTCCAGTCCCCCTCTGCTCCAAGCTCCAGCCCGCACTTAGTCAGCTCCTTCCCCGTGACGCGCAAGGAGCCTCGGTGCGAGCGGGAGAGGTGGCCTTGAGGGCCGTACAGACGTGGTTACCTGGTGTTTTTCGGTGCCCGGTGACCACTGCCTCTCCGCTAACAGGATGCAGCCAGGTTGTGCTCTGGGCTTGCTCACTGTAGAGAAGAAAATCACAAATACAAGTCAGTGACGGCGCTCTGCACAACCCGTACATAACAAAGCGCTCCATGCCGCGCCGATCCATCCATATTTACTTGATAAAGAAGATGCGTCCGTCTCGAAGCACTCCGTAACTCCACGCAGAGGGCAGACGGGAGAGCCAGTCCGGCCGAGGCTCCGCCGCCATGTCTACACCAGACCGAGCACTGCACTCATGTCTGTGCGCGCTGCCGACAACTGCGCGCTCACACGCAACGAGACCGTGCTTTCTTCACACGAGGGCGCGCCTAAGTAAAGGATACAAGCAACATTTCTAAGGAGTAGGACTAACACATGACGAAATGTCGTCAGGTGGTCTGATTTTAAAATTCATAATACAGTCTCTAGACAAAAGAAAGCACGAACGAAAGTGCAGCTCCCAAAAGTCCCACGCATTATAGAACAGTCCTCCAGTTGGCTGGGTCCAAGAGCTCGTCTGCTGGACTCTCTGGATCACAAAAGTTCCAAAATAAAGTCCACTAAATAAAAAGACCCTTGCGAGACAGTCTGCTCCTGTGCTCACGTTAGAGATGGTTACAGCAGGCTACTGGCACCTCATGCTTAACCCAACAACTAGTACTTCCAGGAAAGTGTTCTCCAAGCACAGTTTCCCCATAAAAAAACAGCCCAGGCGCGTCCCCGTGTGCGTCACGTTACGTGATCGCGCTCGCTCGCCTTCACGTGCCATATGATACGTCATTTACCCAACGGCTCTCACACTTAAGAAAAAACCGAGGACTTAAAGCACGGGGAGCCCTGTCCCGCCTTTGGGCATTTGTCTCTGTCCAAACGATTCAGAAACGCACCTGTCGCGCGTTTTCATGGTGACGTTTAGTCCGTACGCAGCTGACCTAAGGGGGGCTGCTTATCTGTGCATGTTCGGGAATGATCCTGATACTGGTGGAACCAAGAGCCCATTACCCGCGGCCTAAGCGCCTCTTGGGGCTGCGAGCTCAGACGCGACCGCTACGACCTGGAGCAACCTGGGACTGACGGACCCAATGCACGGGACAGAATTAAGATGATCATTTTATAATGACTGAAGTGTCACTAAAATTAATATTTCAAATAATTCCAATTAAACAGGAGTAAAATAGACTCTTGTCTGCTTCGAATGTTCCACAATATGACATTAAACAGATAAACCTTACATTTATTAAATTACAGGTGGTTTTATAGCTCAAAAATACCTAGAAAAACAGGCATTCTGACTGTGAGCGGTGTTGGGTGTTCTCTTTGCACAGATCTGGCCTGTAACTTGGCCTGCTTTAAATTCCATGATAATAGAAAGGTTTAATACTGTGCATACACAATTAGACAAAGCGAAAACATCCCAGTGCAGAAAAGCATGTGGCGGACTATTTCTGGTCTGGATCTTTCAGGATTGTGCAGTTTTGTTCACCAGAGGAGCTGGTGGATCGGATAGTTTGTTTAGACGGATCAAAGACAGGCAGAAGTGTGTCAAAAACAAACAAACAAACAAAAAACAAAAACAAAAACAAACAAAAACAAAACAAAGCTTGAGCAGTTGTGAAGTCGCCAGTTGGCCTCAGAAGTGACATCACTTCTGGGGAAATGGACAAGGTGGATTGGTCAGTTCACTGTCATACAATAACATCTTCATGGAGACCACGGTGCACCTATAAGGCAAGTTACAAATATTCCCATAAGTCAACACAAATCTTCTGTTTCTTGAGATACTTGTAGGAGAAAGAACTGACAGGTGCAGAGCCTTATTTCACATACACAGAGCATGTGGCAGGTGTGCACCTGCAGAGAGTCAGCCATCTCAGGTCTGTCCCAAGGCCACAGATACACACAGACTGCAGTGTCTGCTAAAACAACAGGATTCTGCAGGACTGTCAGCTCATACACTGCACTCACACCCAGGCAGATCAAATAAAGCTAACAACACCAGAGACTTTGATGTGCTTTGGATGAAATGTTGGGTTTCACTTCTATGGGGTATTAACTGCTAACATACATAACATTCTTAAATCACCTTGTTATTGTTTATTGATTTTATTCACCCAAAACAGTGTATGTTTAATACATTTATTTCACCTATTTAGTATCATGCATCATTTGGTGTCCAGCCACATAAGCTTATAAAACACAAACAAAAAAACAGATCAAAACTAGATCACAAGTGAAACATGTATCATGTTTTTGCATATTTATGGAGAATTGTCATGTGGAAGTATGAGTGATGTAGGCTTGAGGGCGGAGCCTTGCTAACAGTCAGGACAGTTCAGACATGAGCCTGACTTGGGAAAAAAATCACTGAACATAAATCGTGGGACCTAACAATTAATAGGCCGGGGGTCCGGGGCCGCCTTAGGTCCCCGGAAAATTTGGGGGATTTTAGGTATTCGCGGCGAATACTTGTTGCTTTCTGGGCAGTATCCTACATTGTATGGTCCACTCATACCAGAAAGAATTAAAAATCCCTAAACTTTGTATCCGCTGTTCTCGATCGATACGGCGAGGATTTCCCGCGCCGTGAATTCTGATTGGCCGATTTCTCTTCGTCATCAAAGCCTCGGAACGTACGAACGTAACCGATTGGCTCATAAGGAATATCTCGGTAGCTTGTGACCATAGACCGTATATCTAAATGGACATAGCTAACGCGTTAGCCGCCGCGTGCCAAACAGGAAGTGCTCCAGGAGGCTCTTCCGGCTCCTTCTGACTCTGGCTCTCATTGACTTACATTAGGATCTTGTCGCTCGTCTCTGTAACTGCTGCAGTGATCCTCTTCATCTTGGTCTTAAAATGTTCTTATTAACCCGCGACACATGATCCTGAATTTTTTTAGTCCACTTTTTTAGACAGTCTATGCATGGGACACCTGCACGTGGCTTTGATGCAAATTCTTCTTGGTCAAAACAGACAAACTTTTTTGACACTATTTATTCAGTCATTGGATGCCAATATCTTAGAAATACTGTGCTGATGGTTAAAGATATTAACGAGTATTTTGGCCTTTAGGTGTGGCACTAAATCACAAGCTCCAGCTAATGTGGTGTCCAATGGCTCCAGGAAGTGTGTGCTCAGGTGAACGGGCCTTTATTACTCAGATTTGTAATCTTTGTAATAATCTTATTTCCTCATCCAAAACATACCTGGAGTTCTGTTTCACCTTGTGATGTCATGTGGTAATACAGGAAGTGCTCATCTATGTTTTTAAACTTCATACATCTTCATTAGAATATTTGGATAATTTTAGACCTGGAATTAACAATCTAAAGGTAAATAGTAGCTTTTAACATACAAATAACCACTTTATGACATCACAAGGTGCAACAGAGCATTTTGAGCTTTCGAGATGTAGACAGATTAGTAATGCTTTGATGAAGAAGTCAGCAATTCAATATGGTTGAAATCTTTAGGAGATTTGCCGGGCTATTTCAATAATCCAAAACTGAGGTCCAAATCAAATACTGGAGTCAAATGAAGTCCAGATGACAAAACAATGGGCTACGATGCTACACACTTTCGATCCTTAGCTAATTTGGCCACTGGGTGGCGCACTAATCATTACAAAAATTATTCAGGATTGTTGCAAAATGAGCCTTAGAGCTCCCCTCCTCTCTATAACAGTTAACTACATAACCAACTGATTCTAGAACATATGTGCATTAGACCTGCATGATATTGGACACATCCTGAGATATGGCTGTGGAGAATTAGGTTATCCATGTTGTTTTAATATTATACATTGTGTGTGTGTGTGACACACACATATGCATATATAATATATACGCACGCACGCACGCACGCACGCACGCACGCACGCACACACGCACACACGCACACACACACACACACACACACACAAAATGGAATATTGTATATTAGGTCCCATATTCTGCAAAATTATTTTCTGTTTAAAAAACAACTGGAGTTGTGTTTTGCTTTATTCAGATGATTGAGTAATCCTTCATTATTTATTATTTTTTATCTACAAAGTTCAAAATGCTCTGTTCCATTTTCCACCTGTGTCATGAAGTGATAGTTTCCAAGTTGCCTTTTACCTTTAGTTCTTGAGATGTATGGAGTTTAAAAACAGAAAAGAAGACTTCCTGTATGACATCACAAGGTGGAACAGTGTTTTTTTTGCCTGACAGAAGAATTCGGCCTAAATATGCAGGGTTGTAATAAGGAAACATTATAACATAGGTCAGACAACAGAGTAATAAAGGCTTTCAAAAACAGAAAAAAACAAAAAAATTGTCTGAGAACTTTGGTGTCATTGTGGTATATGGAGTATGCTTCAATATTGATTACTGCTCCAGTCTGTATTGTAATATTGATACTTTTAAAATATATTGTTCAATCCTATGTGTACAGGTTTGCAACAAATAACAGAACAAAATGATCAAATTTTTCTGCTGCAACACATCTCATGTTTTGGAGTGAATAATTTTACAGTAGAATTATGACACCCGATCATACCATGTCCAAAGAGATGCAACTAAAAGCAGACACACAACCCAAAAGCAGACGCAATCCAGATGCAGAGACATAACCCAGAAGAGATGCAACCAGTGTCTCATCTCACTTTCATACCAAGAGAAAGGCTCTATACATTTTTGTAAAAACTATTTTAGATTGACAATACACTCTAATATTATATTGGGGTTTTACAGAAGGTATGATGTACAGAGAGATCATTTTAGAGTAGTCTCTCTGTATCTTGTAGTGTCTTGTATTAATCAAGATGATAAACGGTCAATATGATACAGCCTGTCCCCCTCATGCAGCAGAGCCTCAGAAGCTCTGGTCCCCCTTTTGAAGGAGAGCTCAGTTCCCCTTGTTCAGCAGAGTTACTGGGTCAGGGGCTGTGCCTGGATGGCCGCAGAGGCACAGCTGTGTTCTCAGAAGAGTTTCTTGCGAATGCTGAGCCTGCTCCACAGGCTGCGAGCCGACTGACTGACAGTGCATGGCAAAAGGAGGCTCCTCATGGGGCCACCGAGACAAGCCAGAGCCCCATGCTCAGGGTCAGATCCCACATCCTCATGGGACATGTAGTGTATCCTTCTAAGCTGTAGGTGGTAGTAGTTCTGCAGGTGGCACAGCTCCTCAGTGTTGCTGTCTGAGATGATTGACAGCTGTGAGGAGAGATGGGTAGGGACAGTGTGGCGTGTGCTGGGCTTTGGATGGAGGCTTTTCTTGTCCACTCCTGTGTCGTCCTTCACAGTTCTCTGTGTATCTGTGTGCTCCTTATGTCGGCCTGGGCGCCTCTGCACCTGCTCCTGCACCTGCTGCACCTGCCTAGAGCTGCACCACACGTTCTACAGGAAAGCACATACAGGTAGATTAAAACACTGGACCTTCAACTTTCACTTGGTTAGTTCAACATGCCTGATTAGTACATAATAAATTAGTAGATATAGGGTCTGGTGTTCGGGCTGTGGTTTTAAATTAAAAGTTACAGTGTTAGGAGTGATGCTTTTAGACTGGATCCACAAGGGATGTTATTTGGACACAGTAGCTCAGAAGCAGAACTGGGGCTGGTAGTTTTAGGTTGTGGTGCTGTGTGGCAGGACAGTACTTTGGTCCAGGGCAGGGCTATGGGACTGCCCTCTTTGCCTTCTTGCTCTCGGGGCCGTCTCCTGCTCTTTGGCCTGATCGCTTTGGTTCTTTGGTCCTCTCTTTGGTCCTCTCTTTGTCACCCACAGCACATGGCTTTACCTGGAAGTTATCAACAGTCATTACCGAGACCTCCCTCTGGATTTCATATGAGATTCTAAAGAAAATACGACCAGGTTTAGTTGGTTTAAATTGGTTATGATTCTAGATGGAGAGATGGACGGTTGACTGTGTCCTTACCAAGCAGATGAAACAGGAGAAGATAAAGGTGAGTGTGCAGGGTGTGTAGGGCAGGTGCGTACAGCGGGTGTGTAGAGCGGGTGCCCTTCACACCTTTAGGTGAGACTTGAACATGGTGAGCAGTGATGTGGAGGTGACATGTTTGAATGAATCATACAAAAATAATATCTTGGACACGACAGAGGCTTGTTTTCACAAGTTTACAGGACTCACCGCAGCGGCTCCCGGGGACCTCATGTTCATGCTCAGTCTGTGGCTGGAGCTCTTGAGGAGAGGAGCTTTCCGGCCCAGTTTGAGGTAGAAGTGTGTGGTGTAGGGTGTGAAGCTGAAGTCTTCCCTGAAGGAAACACCAGAGATGTTGGTATAGACAGACACACCATGGGCCACTGCTCTATCCACTGTGAGGGGTATCCACACACTAGACACTTTTAAAGAGGGGAGGTATTATTCAGTTTTTTGAGCTTTCTACCAGGATATAACATTGTTTCCTCATCAAAAACATGCCTGAAGAGAGGCTCTGAAGGGGAAGTGACTTAACACATCAAAAATTTAACTGAAACTTATAAAACATGTTAATATGTTGTTTTCGGGGAATATAGTATCTTCAAAACAAGAAAAGGTAAAGATTGTGATCTAAATATGTTATGCATTAGCAGTTAATACCCCATTGAAGTAAAATACATCCTCTTAGTCAATGTTCTACTCACTGAGCCCCAAAATGGTGTGTTCTCATTTTACCTGTTTAGTTGCATCATAGATGGAGCTCCTAAGCAGTCCAGATTCATTCTCCAGTCAAACTGTGTTCACAACACTATTAAAGCTATAACCATAGCATTCGCAGAGAATTTGTTTACTTCCACATTATTCCTTGAGGGAACACCAATGCTTAAAAGTTGTTTTTGATGAGGAAACTACATTAAAAGAGATCAGAAAATAGCGAAATATAGGCCCTTTAATGTTCAACTTCCTTAAGTTTTACTTAAAAATCCAATTCTGATCCAATCCTGCAAAACGAAAATATATATACTGTACATAAAACATCTTGGTCTTAGTTTCAAGGCCTCTGCTGAGTCAATATGATGGGATGGGATGCCACCAAAAACTGGTTAGAGATGGGATATGGATTTACTGGTATTGATATACACGATTTAGCTGATCAATATACTGATATTTAGCTTTTAAGATCCATAGCGAGGACCACAAATGTCTTAAAGGTGCGCTATGTAACATATATGACATTAAACAACTTTGCTTTATTCAATTACACTTGGTTTTACAGCCCAAAAACACTCAGAAAAACATGCATTCTGGTTGTGAGTGGGATTGTCTCTCCACAGATCTGACCTGTAACTTGGTTTGGTTTGGTCTTAATGAATATAGAAATGTTTAATGTATTAATGTCATACTGTGAAACATTCCAGACAAACCAATAACACCTCCATGGAGAAAATAATTTGACGGACCTGCTCAGCCACTACAGGTGTAAATTAGCGTTCATGCTGTAACCTGCACCAGCATCTCTCCTATGACACAACACTCCAAGACAACCAAGACTCTCCTAGTTAACACATTGTTGTGCACTGTCCCTGTATAAATAAAATGCATACTATACCACACTAACTTTTTTCCTCTAGCTGGAGGTTTGTAACCAGACTCTTATGATCCTTGGACATAAACCTTTTTTAGAGACAAAACATTGCACTTATTTTGCCTAAAAACCATAAAAATGACTGATGCAATAATACTGTGAGAGTAACCATGTGGAAGTGAGTGTTGAGTGTAACCTGAGGTATCCGAGCAGCAGCATGTGCACCAGCACAGCCTCGGCGTGGCACCGACCCAGTGTGGTGCTCTGGATCATCTTCCTGTGTTTGGCTGGACCCTTCCCGCTCCAGGCATCTAGAAGCTTCAGGGGAGTCAGCCTCTCGTCCTGAGATGCAGCCAACTCCAGGATCTGCACCACCTGCTGCGCGTGAGAGCTGATGTCTACAGAGGTGTAGTCTGGAGGGGAAACCAGCAGAGGGTTAATAAGGGCTAACTGAATAGCTATGTCATGGTACCACACACCAGCCAGATAAGTACTTCACATTTAAGATCGCTTATTGGGGGTGTCCAGCCAGAGAGGTTGAACCAGAGCTGTCTTAGAGTGAAAAAGACACACCGTTTCTATGGCGACAGGTGTCACACATCTGGTTACAGTCCTTCTCATCCCACACTTCATCAAAATGAACAGCCATGAGAGAGCGCCGACATCTGCCGGCATAACACAGTTACCGTCACATGGACATCACATTTTAAAATTTCCTTTGGGATCAATAAACTATCCATCCATCACACACAATCCTTAACTTTGCCTGTTATTACAATGTTTTCATGATTTTATATTAAAAGAGTTTATGATGGGGTGCTTTGTACCTGTTCAAATTCTGGCAATAGTCCACCATCTGCAGCAGCTTCTGTTGGCCCACATTCTCCATGACCACCATGGTGCTGATCCTGAAGATGTCTGCAAAGCCATAGTAGACGATGCAGTCTGCAGGGTGGTCGTCTCGACCTGGGACACACAAGTACATGTGTAGGCCCACAGTGGCTAAGGGAAGATGTCTGACCCATTTTGCCCCATATGAATACGGTGTGTGCACGAATGATTGACAGTGGTCAAAAGAGCCAAACTGACTGGTGGTCAAAGAAGTCCTGGGGCAGACTGACAGAAGCCTCAGTTCTGTCAGTCTGCCCCAGGACAAGTGTGGCTACAAAAGTACCTTACCACCACCAAGGGTGAAGTGAATAATGACCACAGTGTAAAGGCCTGTAAAGTGCATTATAAGGGGTTCTTACTATTCCCCTCTACGTCCTTCTATCACACACACACACAGACCTGCGCGGCCGCTCTCCTGGTAGTAGTTCTCGATGGACTTGCTGATGGTGTGGTGGATCACGAAGCGGACGTTGGGCTTGTCTATGCCCATGCCAAAGGCCACTGTGGCCACCACCACCTGACAACACACAGGCATCCAGCACCCACATCACATCACTAGAAACACCATTATCCTTAAGCATATCTTTCAGTTGGAGAGCTTCTCCTGATGTAAATGTATTAAGTTCAGCAAAACAAAATGATCACATACAAAATATTTAAGTCTGCCATGTAGTGGAGGGCAGTATGGTCAAAATGTATCAATATATAGAAGATAAAATATGAAATAATAAAATAATTATGAAATATTATATAATTGATACTCAAGACTTAACATTTGTACTTGGTTGTTACTTGTCTTTTATTGTTTTAGCCTGGGCAGAGCCTCCAGTCAGTGTTTAAGTCACTCTAGCATTAGCCACAATAATGTGCCTACCCTCACTGATCAATCTGCTGTATTGCACATACATTATATTACCATATTCCAGATTTGATGTCATTGCCATAAACGTGACACTACATAAGCCAGAGATATGAAGCAGCCATGTGACAGTATCATTTGGAATGGTGGAGTCAAAGTGCCCCCGAGCTCATTCCTTCTGCTCTGCACCCAGACTATGGTGGCTCTTGCCTGGATCTTATTGGAGGTCCATTTGCGATGGACACTGGACTTGTCATCAGCATCCATGTTGGCATGGTATGGGTAAGCCACGATGTCCCGCTTCTGCAGCTCAGAGGACACTGTCTCTGCATCCTTCTGGGAGAAGACATATACGATCCCTGAGGACACAGGAGTGACAGTGAGCAGTGTACAGTATGTCCCCTTTCCTGTGTCTGGGTCCTCTGTACCTGACTGGCCCTGGTATTTTTTTTTGATCAACGAGGCTATGTCGTTTAAAGAGGTGTCACTGTCTGAAGCTTTGAATCGGACCTGTAAAAAAAGAAAAAAGGAAAATATTTTTGAAAAGCTTTTGAAGTGCTCTGTATTATTTGCAGAGATTTTATATGTAAATTTTAATATTTACTATTATTTTTTAAAGAGCTGATGTATCAATCCATCCATCCATCCGTCCATACAGTCTACAAACTTGTCTTGTCTTTTTAACAGACCACAATCACATATTTGTGTTTGAGTATGGTATTGAGGCTATTCTGAAAAAACATTTACCTTACTTTGTTTCACTGAATTTTGTGAAAGTTTTTGTTTTATGTATTACCAAGATATTTACCATACACCAGGTCAAACGGCTGCAGTTTGACAGTTAAAAGGCAAATCTGGTCACAGACTCCAACCATACAGCCAAGCTTGTCTATGCACAATCTCATCAGTTCTCGGGCTGAGCAGGGCTGGGCCTAGTTAGTATGCGAATGGGAGATAGCAGGTAATACCAGTGGCTCTAGTGAAAACTGTTATTGT
>JACN01041281.1:0-14021 GCA_000787155.1 Scartelaos histophorus
CTCCTCACTTTTCCTTTTTCCTTCCTTCTCTCGAGGAAACTCCACTGCAGACAGAAGGGCCCAGTCTCGCACAGATCTGAAATCCCACATTACGCCATTTTCTGATCCGTTCTAATGTCGTTTCCTCATCACAAACAGACCTGGAGTTGTAAATCTGCGTATCATTTGTTTTTTAAATTAAAATCAAAAATAAGAAAAAAAAAAACCAACTCTTTTCTTCATTATTTGTCTCCAAAATCCCCCAAAATGGTTCACAATGTTTGTTTCAGTTTTGGATTTTGTGTTTGTGTACGCCATGTCTTTAGCTGAGCCGATCGCCAGGACTAACCCAGGACTAAACCAGGACTAAATCAAGACTGGACCATCAGGACTCAGTGTTTCCCTCAGAAAAATCGGTTAATCAAGGCAGTGAGTGGAGACCTTGTCCTGTTCGGGTTAAGTTCTGGGTTAAGCCTGGTTCAGCCCTGGTCCTGTCCTGGTTCAGTCCTGATTTAGACCTAGTTTAGTCCTGGTTAAGACCTGGTTCAGCCCTGGTTCAATCCTGGTCCAGTCATGGTTTAGACCTGTTTTACACTTGGTCAGACCTGGTCCAGTCCTGGTTCAGTCCTGGTTCAGTCCTGGTTCAGTCCTGGTTCAGTCCTGGTTTAGACCTAGTTTAGACCTGGTTTAGACCTGGTTCAGTCTCTGCCCATCCCGAGTCCTCACTTTTGCAGGCAGTTTTTTTTTTCATTTTCTTACTTTTATTTTGAAAAATGAATGAAGAAATGATACAATGTGTTGTGTCTTGTTTCATTCACATGTTCTTTAGTCCATCGCCTTGTTGGTTTCTATAGAGACGTCATTGCTTTGCTTAGAATGTTCCACAGTATGACTTTAAACAGCTCTACTTTACATTTATTCAAATACAGGTGGTTTTATAGATTAAAAATACCTTGAAAAACAGTGTTCTGTGAGCGGGGTCGCCTCTTCACAGACCTCACAGAACTCTGGATTTTATTAATTGATGTGTTAATATTTAATTGAGAAGAAGAAGACTGAGTGAGAACATAATTAAAAGTGTTCATATGATCTCATGGAAATTTGACAATAAACCTATGAATTGGAATCTTCAAAATAAAGCAAAAAAAAAAAAGCTTGGCCAAAATGTAAGATATGAACACTTCTGAAATCTTTACGTACTTAAAATATGAAAAGGCATCTCAAACTCAAACTTTTTGCACTTAAAAGACAAAACTGATTGCTGCTTGAATTCAGAAAAAAGACATTTGTGTCATTGGAAGATCATTTTATTTGCCAAGTTGAATCGGCTCAATACTGAAATGATCTGTCTGTGCCGCAAGATTTTATTTGACAAGTTCTCTTTAAATAAACTCCGTCTAGACAACAACAAAGCCTCTCAGAACTAGTAAATAGTCGATAATAAATCTAAAAAAAGATGAATAATCTGATATAAGTTTGAAAATCTTGGTCAAATCAGAGTTATTTTCAGCGTAGCCTTTAAAGTTTGCGTTTAAACCTTTTAAGTGAAACATATTGAGTATTTGTGGAAGATTGTTAAACCAGAGGATGGTGGAAAAGTGGGATGAGAAGCAGGGGAATTTTGAAAGAGTAAAATTGCAATTCATTGTGGCAAATACTGTATGGTTCAGTCATGATTCATGCTCGAATTGTAGTTATTTCCACAAAAACATTGACACTGCTTCACTGCAAAACAATACAAAACCCAGTATGATTCTGTAAAGACGCTCGTGGCCTTTGTATCCAGATGAAGTCTCCCTGACAGACACTGTTTACACTCTCACCAGCCTGGGAAGTCATGCTTTGACTGATCACTAAACAACGCTAATCGCCATGATAAAAATGAAGCATTAAAATCAGCGTTCGATAAACACGAGTGTGCAGTCGCCAGGGAAAGGCTTTTGATACTACGGTCTGCGCTGGGCTTTGTTTTCGTTGGTGTGTAGGTGGGCGACCACTGGACTGGCCTCGTGAAGTAGTGACATTGGTTTAGTTGTCGTTCTGAAGAAATAAACAAATCTCGGTAATCAGAAAGTCTGTTTGGAGTGATTCAAGAGCTATTCTGTCTGCTCAGTTATCCATGAGATGTTGGGAATTTGTATTGTATTTGGGTTTTATTGGGCAACGCAAATGTTACTGGAAACCAAGTTCGCATACGCAAGTAGATCCTCTGAGACTGTACCCACCACACCGCGGACTCAGTTTTACTTCATCAACCATTTATATTCCTGCTTCTTCCTGAACATCTCCTCAGCGCTACAGGAAGTGCTCCGTTTTGTCGCTTAAAAGTGCAACTTTTCTGGAGGATGATCGAGGGTGGTCAAAAGCTTTTCTTCGTTTCTTCGAGGTGTTATTGCTTCGCCTGGAATGTTTCACAGGTTTGTATGGTCTTAAACCGTTCTTTTTTCATGGAATCCAAACCAGACCAAGTTACAGGTCAGATCTGTGGAGAGGCGACCCCGCTCGCAGTCAGAATCCATGTTTTTGGAGGTATTTTCGAGCTGTCAAACCACCTGTAATTGAATAAATGTAATGCAGAGCCGTTTAAAGTCACACTGTGGAACGTTCCAGGCAGAGCGGCGACGTATCCATAGAAACGAGCAGGTGAACGACCCTAAACTAGGAAAGTACAGGCACAAAATGTTGCTCTAATAAAAAAATCACATGAAAAAATCTAATAAAGTAAAACTACTGAAGTACCTGTTTAAAAGTATTTCACAGATATTTCTTTTTTACTTTTTACAATGAATGCATCAAAATTTCAATAAAGAATTTGGCATGTTTTAAGAAATTTCAATAGATTTCTTACATTTTCCAGCTGTTTTTATGTTTGCTTTGCCCAAATTCGAGGAATTAATTCAATTTAAATGTGCTAAAAATAAGTCTCAGCCCTTTCAGCAGGTCTCAAACCATCAAGAAAAGTACTTTTTATTTTTCAGTCTAGATTGAAAATGTAGTGGAGTAGAAAGTACAGATACCTGCTGTCAAAGGTAGTGAAGTAAAAGTAAAAAGTATCCACTGTAAAATGTACTCTAAGATGTATTGTGTAACTTTTTAGGTGGAGAGTTCGTCAGATGCTTTTCTCCATGTTTTGAAAGTACAGATACCTGCTGTCAAATGTAGTGAAGTAAAAGTAAAAAGTATCCACTGTAAAATGTACTCTAAGATGTATTGTGTAACTTTTTAGGTGGAGAGTTCGTCAGATGCTTTTCTCCATGTTTTACTGGTTTGTCTGGAATGTTCCACAGTACGGCATTAAACCTTTCAATCTTAATGGAGACCAAACCAGACCAAGTTACAGATCAGATCCATGGAGAGGCGACCCTGCTCACATGTTTGTTTAAAACCACCTGGAATTGAATACATGTAAAGTAGAGCTGTTTAATGTCCCATTGGTGATGGACCCAGTGCACATTTAAGTACAGATATTTTAAAAATGTTACTTAAATCTTTTACTTTTGTACTTTACCTTCCAGCACTGCAAATACAAGTGTGCATCACTGCTAAATCTGAAACCACGCAGGATAAACCCAACACAGTGAGTTTATATAAGCCCTAGAGGAAAAAGAACAAAATGAAATTCTGTGATGCAGGAAAGTTGTTTAAATCTGAAAATCTGCATCTTTTTTTACTTGATTTAGTGTAGGTCTATGCTCTTAAAGCCACAGTCTGTAACTTTTTCCCTCCAGTGTTTATTGCACCGAAACCCAAAACGGCCTTACTCCACAATCCTGACTCTTGGCTTTAATCTTCCACAGAATGACCTAAAATGTGTCTGCCTCAATCTGGAATGTTCCAAAGGATTCCACAGTTTGAGTTTTCTGTTTCCATGGTTGTGCAGTTAGTGTTCCACCTCGAGAAAGTTCCATACTGTCACTTTAAGGAAAGGCCAAAAGCATTTCCCTGGTACTTTACTTCCACACAGGAGATATTTGAGCAGAGTCTCTAAAAAAACCCCAACAAAAACAGGTATATTTAAAGAAGAAGTTAAAGAAAAAATGAAGAACTAAGGAAACAAGCCGACCCTAATCCTAGTATTTGTGTTGGAGGTTAGTGTGGAACAGACTGAATAATACATTTAAAAGTCCATTTAAAAATGATGTAAGTCATTACTTTTTGAAAGTTTTAGAGCTCTGGAGTGGTCCGTGCTTCACATTGGGTTTTTTGTCATTGTTTGATTCAGACATTGTGAGTACTTTCATGTACAGGAATTATAGTATAAATATATAATGTCATTATAAGTAAAATATAATAAGCCTTTTCAGTCATGGCATGATCCAAGTGAATTCTATGTCCTTGTAGTACTGCAAATTACTGAATAAAAGACTACTACTACTTCTACTACCACCAAAACTACTACTACTACTACTACTACTACTACTACTTCTAACACTACTACTACTTCTACTATGTGAATTGTATGTGCAGGTTTGAAAAAAAAACAAACTAACTACTACCACCACTACTACTACTACTACTACTACTACTACTACTACTACTACTACTACTACTACTACTACTACTACTACTACTACTACCACCACCACCACCACCACTACTACTACTACTAGTAGTACTACTACCACCACCACCACCACCACCACCACTGCTACCATTTCTACTACTACTGCTATACTAAAGTCCCTAGTAGTAGTAGTAGTAGAAATGGTACTACTGCTATACTAAAGTCCCTAGTAGTGTGTGAGTGTGTTTCGTCCTCAGGGCCACATGGAGAGGATGAGCACACTCGTACACACCGCTTCCTTTTAATTATCGGCTTCACGTGCACTTTGTACGGATCACCAAACTCACCACAAACCCACGGCCCCTCCGTCCACACACAACCCAAACACACAACCCAAACGCACAACCCAAACACACAACCCAAACGCACAACCCAAACAAGAGCCGGGCTCCGCTGTGCGCCTCGGCTCCGCACAATACTCCGTGTGCATGCCAGAGCCGGCGCCAATTAGCTTCTAAAGTTCCCCAGTTTTTTGCCCTTTGTCTCTCTTTCTGAATAGTGAAACTTGGAATGGGTGAGTATAATCAAGTCAAGAGAAGTTTATTCTGTTTAAAGTTCCATGGCGTTCCGGGAGGGGGGTAATTTGGGTGCAGTACAGCGAGGCCTGCGTGTACCATCCCACTCCCAGCGGTGGGTGGAGGCGGGAGGGGGGGTTCTCGACGCAGACACCCAGGCTCCTCTGCAATAGACTGGGAGACTGGTGTTTCTAAACACTGCTGCAGTCGCTCTCCCGTCACTCAGCGCAAACTTTGTTCCAGCGAAATGTGTCCTTTTTGCAATTACAGCGGAATCCAAGAGAGTTTTTTCAATCTGCCCGCACCACTTTCTTGGCTTTCACACTCTTTATTTGATGTTGTAACACATGTGCAGAGAAATGACACTGGAGGTACGAGGTTTTAGCTGCTACTTAAACACACTACTACTACTACTACTACTACTTCAACTGCTACAACTTCTACTACGACTACTTCTACTACAACACTCTTTATTTTATGTAAAACTTGGAGAGAAATGACACTGTAAGTAGGAGGTTTTTGCTGCTACTTAAACACACTACTACTACTACTACTACTTCAACTACTTCAACTACTACAACTTCTACTACGCCTTCTTCTACTACAACACTCTTTATTTTATGTAACACGTGCAGAGATATGACATTGTAAGTAGGAAGTTTTAGCTGCTACATAAAACTACTGCGACTACTAGTGCAACAACTACTCCTACTGCTACTACAACTACTACTACTAGTACTACTACTACTACTACTACTACTACTACTACTACTACTACACACTTTATTTGATATTTTAAAATTTGTGCAGAGAAATGACAGTCAGTAGGATGCTTTAACTTCTACTTAAACATATAACTACTACAACAACTACTGTTACTACTACTGCTGCTGCTACTGATATTACTGCTATTACTACAATTACTTTTGCTGATACTACTTTTGCTATTACTATTACTGCTGCTGCTACTACTACTACTACTATTACTACTACTACTACTATTACTACTACTACTACTATTACTACTACTACTACTATTACTACTACTACTACTATTACTACTACTACTACTATTACTACTACTACTACTATTACTACTACTACTACTATTACTACTACTACTACTGCTGCTACTACTACTACCACCACTACAACTACTACTACCCGCTACTGCTACTACTACTACATACTTTATTTGATATTCTAACATTTGTGCAGAGGAATGACACTGAAGGTATGAGGTTTTAGCTGCTACTTAAACACACAATTACAAGTACTACTAATACTACTGCTGCTGCTGCTGCTACTACTATTATACTACTACTATTACTGCTACTAATACTACTACTACACTCTTTACTTAATGTTGTAACACAGAGAAGAGAAATGACACTGCTTTTAGCTGCTACTTAAATATACAACTACTACAACAACAACAACAACACAACTACCTACTACTACTACTACTACTACTACTACTACTACTACTACTATTACTACTACTACTACACACTTTATATGATATTATAAAATTTGTGCAGAGAAATGATACTGTAGGTAGGAGGTTTCAGCTGCTACTTAAATCCAAAACAACAACAACAACAACTACTACTACTACTACTACTACTACAGTTCCCGTTATGTTGGAACAGAGTAGAGAAATGACACTGTAGGTTGGAGTTTTTAGCCATTGGACATACACAGACTGTGTTGATCCATAAGGAAAATGATCTGGACACAGTCACTCATATGTTTAATTATGAATTATGAAATGCAAATCAAAATAATGAAAGCTCAAATGTAGATTATTTGTTCAATGTTCAGTGCACTAAAACAAAATAAGCTGCTAAATGAACATTAGCAGGATACTTAATGATCCACATGTGTTAAATGCAGGTGAGTGTGTAAAGTCGGGCGTACACTTTGCGATTTTTGAGGTGATTTTTCACTTTTTTGGGATCAGGATTGCGTGTCGTGCTTTGTGTCATATACATGGGGTAACGAGAGCCAATTAATACCTCACGACCAGCTCCCGATCCACAATCGCAGGTCCCAAGAAAATCAAACCTGTCTGAAATCCGCCTCTCGTGAGGGTTTCACTGTTGAAGTCGTTGTTCGTATAGTGTGAGAACATGAATCATGAGCTGAAATTTGGTTGAAAAGTTTGAGCTGGAGCTAAGTGAAAGTTTTGAAAATATCACTTGGCTAAAATCCTACAAGACGCTGACTGATACCAGACAGAACAGTGGCTCTTTCTGCAGGAGACATGTGCAGTAGAGCGAGGAGGGACAGAGTCTGATAATCCCTCTATGGGCTCTATTCACGCTTATATCACAAACCAGGAAGATTTTTCAAAACATGCACAAATTCTACTTCAAAACTTCCTCTGGGCTCCGTTCACAACAATAAGTCTGTGAAAAATGAGAAAATGTCCCAGTTTTCTTCATCTCCATGTCATTGTAGCCGTTATGCTCGACTACTCAACAACTCCGACCATACCTCAGTTTTCATCATTTCCCCACAACATTGGAAGAGATGATAAATTCACCACTGAGCACATTTTTTTCAGTTGGTAGTCGGCGTCATCGCAGGTTTTAAAACGTCTTTTTGGTTTGTGACATGACGTGAATGGAGCTCACCCAGACTTGTAAGCTTATGTGTACAAGTAGCATAAAATAGTACACATAACATATATTTAGGGGATAAAAAAGAGGTGGTGGGGAATGAGAAATAGTTAAGATGCAAAGTTGAATTGACGTGACATGAGAAAATCTGTTCCATAATGGTGAGGACATGTATGTGCGGGGTATGGATGGTACAGTGGCCTAATGTGATGTTTTAGGTGATTAAAAATGCTCAACTTTAAAGAAAACACAACTTCAGGTATGTTACTTGATGAGGAAACAACATTCTAACATGATTTAAAGCTCAGTATAGGAGCTTAAACTCCACACAGCGTTTCATTCCGTTCACTGTGGAAGTATAATTGGATGTTTTTCTAAGAAGATTGCAAATGTGCATTTTCTTATAATGACTGAAATTTCGGCACATATGGATTTCCACTTCCACAGTAAATGGAAAACCTGTGTCCTTAAAATTACATTTCTGCACCTCGTGGAGTTTTGAATTTTATTTGAGTTAACTCCCAGTGGCCGTTCGCTGCCACTTACTGAGGAGAAAGACTCACAGCTGACAGAACAGAAGTTTACAGTGAAAATGTGAGCGCTCTGCTCTGCGGGGCTGTGAAACGCTGCCTCATCAGTGAAAGAGGCAAAAATATGGAACTATCGATGTATCGTTTGGCTTAATTTGATAATATCGTCTATATAATATAATATTGTGAGATGTTGTATCGATATTTCGCCAAGAATAGAACATTTTATTGTGAAAGAGCTTCAGTTGTGTTGCTTGTTTAGAGAAAATAAACTTTCAATGAGTATGTGTTTTTAAAAATGTGTTTTTTATATGAACTTTGCACAGTCTAAGTGATTTAAAGATACATTGTGTAACTTATGCACCATATCAAATACTTTTCTCCATGGAGATGTGATTACTTTGTCTGCAATGTTCCACAGTACGGCATTAAACCTTTCTATCTTCATGGAGACCAAACCAGACCAAGTTCCAGGTCAGATCTGTGGAGAGGCGACCCCCCTCACAGTCAGAACGCCTGTTTTTCGAGGTATTTTTGAGCTGCAAAACCACCTGGAATTTAATAAATGTAAAGTAGAGCTGTTTAATATAACACTGTGGAACATTCCAGGCAATGACGTATCCATGGAAACCAGCACACCGTCCCTCAAACATATTATTCAGAGTGTCTTAATTATGATGAGTTTATAAGCGCTTTTCACACCTTGTAGAGACTAGAGTGGAGTTTTTCCATCAAAGCGCAGCCAAGATTTTTTATTTATTTGATCTATTTTACTTATTTACTGCTATTTTTATATATTTTTAATACTAGTTTTATTGTTTTGGGACTGGTATGACCAAATTTGAACACACTGTGGAACATTCCAGACAGAGCAATGACATCTCCATAGAAACAAACAGATGACAGAGCCCCAACCAAAAAGTTACACAATGCACCTTTAGTTAAGACTTGTTTTTTACTGAAGCGTATTGCATGGATTTGAAATATATCGTATTAAATCATCGAAAAACATGGTCATGGCCTATGTATGGAGGTATGTATCGAATCTGTAACTTCTTAAAGCTGCACTATGTAACTTTTTGGTTAGGGGTCTGCCTGGAATGTTCCACAGTGTGACGTTAAACAGCTCTACTTTATATTTATTCAGTTACAGGTGGTTCTATAGCTCAAAAATAGCTAGAAAAACAGACACTCTGATTTGAAGCAGTGATATCTCCATGGAGAAAAGCATCTGACAGACCCTCCACCAGTAAAGTGACACAGTGCGGCTTTAAGGACACCCGGCCCTGCTCGTCAGATGTTTGACTGGTCCCACACAAAGAATAGAGGCACACTTGTCCTGGGCTGGGTTTGTGTTACAGCAGAAGGAAAACTTTTCACTTTACTTTTCACTCGGCGCGATAGAGCTGAGGGAGCTGGTATATGGCCTCAGAGGGAGTCCAGGCCCAGACCAGGACTAACCCTGGTTAAGAATAACACGTCCACTAAGCACTGCTTGGGCTAATGTTTTAGATTTGGATGGAAAAATAAAACTTTCACCGTCTTTGTCTCTCTGTTTGCTTTGAATGTCTGTCTGTCTGTTCACAATCTTCTCTCACTCTGGTGTGTTTCACTTTTATCCACTCCCATGAAGTTGTTAATACTGCCCTTTATATATGAGTTTAACACAGACGGAGCAGTGGACACACACACACACACAAACACACACACACAATTACCCCTTTGAGGTTTACCAAACACCTTGTGTAATTGTTGGACTGTAAACATTTAATTAGGTATAAAAATATTTAGCTGTTCTCAGCGTGAGCTCTGCTCTGTTTGCTCTGAGTTTCAAGTGGAAGAATCGAACGTTTCCCTGAGTTAAGTAGCATGATCTGTTCCCACTACACTTACTGATTTATGTAATGAGACCAAGTGAGCAGTTCAGAAGTGTAACTCAGTGCAAATATAACCTTGGTTGTGTGATAGTCTTTGGTATTTTGACTTGAATTACTTAAAGGAAAAGTGGGGGTTGGTCATTAGAAAAGCCTGTGATTAATCTCCGTCTGTAATCTTAACAAATGAATGCTCCAATCATATGGAAACAATCTGGCCCCTGCCCTCCAAGAGACAAAAAACAGAGCCAAATGAAGAACATCCTTTCTCTTAAGACCTATAATTTGTTTTTATTACCTATTAGGTGAAACACCTCATTTATCACTGTCAAACCTCTCACAAGATGAGAGCTGTCCACATGTAAATCAGCTAATGGCATGTATGGTTCAGAATTAAGTGGGCTCGTTCTTATGAAATGCTCCACTCTGTCGGCTCAGTGACCCAGCGAAGCCACCCACGACCACATGTGCACAGAGCACTTAAAACAGGCCTGATTAAGCACACACCTCAGCACACGGCCACAGACGACTACTGCATGAAACACAAGAATCCAGGTTACACGACTGTAATTACACATCTTAATCACTAAAGTTCATCTCTTGTTTCATTAGGATAAATTAAAATGCATTTTATATCTCGGGTTTTGGTGCTGGGAGCAGAAAACTCTTGTGGAAATCTCACATTTGTGTCCACCCAAGGCCTGTGCTGTTATTCATGGCCCTCTTACACTGCCATCATAAGCAGTGCGGACCACTACTTTCAGCAGGGCTACAGCATGATGAATGACAGCTCTCGACTGCACTGTGCCAAGTAACACAACTCAAAATACATGATACGGAACCGTCCAATACTACTGTAGAGAATATGTGTCAATCTGGCAGCTTTGTGCAGAACAAGGACCACACACTCTTTATTAGAGCCAGTAAAATGTCCCAAAGACAGGCCTGACGCTTTCTGCCTTGCTCTTATGAACAATAGTAGAATTGTGCGGCTCCTCACTTTTCCTTTTTGTAGGCCTATTATTTTTTCTAACATTTGTTATTCTCACTTAAACTGGAGGCTGGCTCCAGTGGGCCACAGTGTCTCTGAACCGGGCCCGCTCAGGCCAGGAAAAACCCGGTGGAGCCAGACGAATAAAAAGCCCAAGCGCCGACGCCGCGCGTCTCCCAATCTGGATCCTGTCAGGGGGACATCAAGGGAACACCCGCAACGCCATCGCACCACCTCCCCCTGCTCCTCCCCCCTGCTCCTCTCCCCCTGCTCCTCCTCCAACTCTGCTCCTCCCTCCTCTCCCTCCTCCTCTCCTCCTCTTCCTCCTCCTCCACCCCTCTCCTCTTTTCTCCTCTCCCCTCTTGTGCAGGGCTCTCCACCCTTCAGCGATACGTCTTACAGATGACTGAACCAGGGCCAAATGCTCCCAAAAGCTGGGCTCTTTTTCCCCGTCTCTTTTTCTGTCTCGTGTCTTGGATGGAGCCAACCCACATGGATTGGGATCAATTTAGGATGAAATGATAATTACACTGTCATTTTCAATTTTAATGTGATGAAGTGAGAAACAGGAAATGTAATAAACATAAATGAAATTTCAAGCTTTAGATTAGGGGACAGAATCAAATCAGACTCTACCAATGTCAAACATGGCTGAAACTGTTCTGCTTTTCCAAAGAATAAGCTGTGCACAGATTCATGCAGCTAAAACCTGGAACCGTCTGAACATGTGAGACGGGCCTCTGCTCTGACCCTGGTTAAATCCACGCTCAAAACACTTTCTGTTTGTACAGTGATTTGAATGTATTTCTTATTCTGTAAAGCAAATAAACTTACCTTCAGGTCTAACACTCTACAGACACTGCATGAGCACGACAACCTTTTCTAACTTTTAGTGTGTCTTTGTCTATCATTCAAATCTTCTCAAGAAGTAAATTTATAAACAAAAAATCTGAAGTATAAAGTGCCTTTTCCAAGCCTGAAATCAGAGCTGTTCCATACTCTGTGAATATAAGCAGAGTGAACACAGCGTGCGCTTTGGCTCAAATCAAAATCCCACGTTTTATATAAACGCCACGTTCAGACTCTGAACTTAAGTGCATTTGTCATTTTGAACATATTTGGCATTATAAGATCAGTGATAGTGCAGAGCTAACGGTAGCGCTCGAACCCTGTCATGTTGGCTGTTTCACAGCTGATGTATGGAGCTGATTCCTGCAGGCCGCTGTGCACTGCCTGGATTTGTTTAACCCAGAAGATCAAGCTCAGACAGGAGCATGTGTGCAGGTAATGAGTCCCAGATGAGGTGAGGGCCGCTCGGAGAGGAGCTCGGAGAGGAGCTCGGAGAGGAGCTCGGCGAGGAGGTTTGCTGAGAGGAGCTCTGAGAGAAGCTCTGAGAGCAGCTCTGCTGAGAGGAGCTCTGAGAGGAGCTCTGAGAGGAGCTTTGCTGAGAGCAGTTCTGAGTGGAGCTCTGAGAGGAGCTCTGCCGAGAGGAGCTCTGAGAGGAACTCTGCTGAGAGGAGCTCTGCTGAAGAGAGCTCTGCTGAAAAGAGCTCTGCTGAGAGGAGCTCTGCTGAGAGGAGCTCTGCTGAGAGGAGCTCTTGAAAGGAGCTCTGCTGAAGAGAGCTCTGCTGAGAGGAGCTCTGCTGAGAGGAGCTCTGCTGAAGAGAGCTCTGCTGAAAAGAGCTCTGCTGAGAGGAGCTCTGAGAGGAACTCTGCTGAAAGGAGCTCTGCTGAGAGGAGCTCGGAGAGGGTGTGAAGGAAGGACATAAGGACAGGGCACAAATTTAGCCTTGAAAATGTTTGCAGAGACAACTGCAAATGTGCAAATTAAAGAGTCAATATTTATCAGCCTCACATGGGCTCTGTTTTTAGACGGAGAACACTGGAGTCACTTTTTGGATTCTCGACTTGTGATCTGAGTCTGTGTATTTAGAGCTTCATCAGAGTGTGTGTGCATCAGAGCTTCCTTTGCCCTCGGGGAGCGAGCGACAGATCCAAATCCTATCAGACTCCTGGATGTTTGTGAGGCCTGAATGGAGCAGCTCTTCTGCTGTAGAGCGAGGGCACCAGCTCCTGTCTGGACTTTGGTTTGGAGCTCCGTGTGCTTTACCAACCACAGTCTAGCATCATGAAGGGCCTCCTGTAATGAGCTTACACTGCAGCTAATAGGGCTTTCCAGTCTGCATACTCATTCACAAAGCAAACAAATAACTGTCAGGATTAAACAAGGCTGGGGCATCTTTGGCACAGGCCCGGGCCACCCACCAGGCCAGGCTGGATTTTGGTGATCTTTAAATAAATAAATACCTTTTAGCGAAACTGGCAGTGGTGGCAACTTCAGAATTTGTATTTATTCATTAATTTATCTTTCTTTTTTTTTTTTTATCTTTTACAGTAAGTCATTCTTTCCTCTGATCGTGTTCCGGGGCCTGTCTGGGTGGCTCTCAATTAATTTGTTCCCTTTGCTGTTCAGACAGAAAATGTGAACAGCAATTTTCCAAATGTAAGTGGAGACCCATCAGTCAAAGAATGAGCTCGTATTATTCTCTGATGAGTCAAATAAATTAAATGAACTTCTACACAGACCATCTTTCCCCTAACATAATGATTAAAGGTCTCACATGTGAGCGTACACACAGCACAGGGAGGGAAGCTGTGAGAAAAAACACAAAGACGGAAACTGTACCACCCGGGCTCCAGCCTGTTTTACAAGCTGGCCTCATGTACTTTTAAAAAATGAATCCTGAAGTTGATATTTCATTTGACCTTCTGTGAGAATATTTATCAGCCCAGCGTCCACCGGGAGCTCCCCACATCTCCTGCTCCTGGATTTATAACGGCAACACGGCGAGCGGCGGCAACAGGAGAACAAACGAGGCCCTGGGGTTTGATAAAGAAACTGCTGATGAAAAGGCTCAAAACCAAAGGACTGCTACATACACAT
>KN517892.1:5329-26264 GCA_000787155.1 Scartelaos histophorus
GGGGAGTGTCATTACTCAGACTTGTTTACATTCTAAATACGTAATGAAATCTTGTTGGTAATAATGACGGGAATAAAAGTTTGGGAAATTGTAAAAGTGGTGAAGTTTGAGAAATGAGCCGCGACCTGTGAAATAGCATTTGGGGGCAGGAAACGACATTATTATGCAGTGCTCCTGCCTGCCCGAGACATGAAGATGAACTGCTGGCGGGCCATAAAATGCTGTTAGCCCTAGCCTGAAGTATGGCGCATTGTAAAAAGAAGCCCTGATCCCATATTGCCATTATATATAAAAGTATAGCCATACACAACATTATTTTTCATATAAGATGAGCTCCAATGCAGAGGCTCAGACCCCTCCCTAAATGCATACACTGATAGGCAGATTTTTTTTCCCGGCTTCTCATAAAATATATAAATAAACATATTGCCATGGAACCCATCTCTGCCCTGATCTTATAGACCTCGATATTAAAAACAGAAATATTACATTTTGGAGGGGCTCTGTTTTCCTCTGTCCTCTTTTGGGTATGGGATATAGCAGCGCAGTTGTTTAGGAGTTGGGAGGGAGCGCAAGGAGGAAATGCAGAGCAAGGCTGAGTGAAACGCAACAAATGAAAGAAAATGGAAACAGATGAAGACTTTAAGAACATAATGAGATGAATATTGGGGCATATAAAGAGAGTTAGGCGAGGTGGGTGCCATGAGTTCACATATTGAAATGCTTTATTGACAGTAAATAATGGTTGCGTCAGAGCAATTAGGATTAATGTTACGCTCAATGATGCTATAGTGGTGGCAGTTTTTGAAAGTTTTGAGAGACATTTGAAATAAGGTAGTTTCAAGGTAGTAATTTAGTATACAGCAAGCAAGTATATTTCTCATACAAAAAATGCTCATGTCAAGCTACAAGTACTACTTGTGCAGTGATTCCCAAACATTGGGCTTTGAAACAATAGTTTATCTTGGGTAACCAGTAATTTATGTCTGTCTTAGGCAGAACTTTGCTAGCACAGAAAGATGGTATAATTATAATAATTATAATTATAATAATAATTCACTCCATATTTGGTGATGTAGACTACTGCCACTACAGCACTGTGCAGTGGTCACAGAATTGTATTTTTATTCTAATATTGGTATAATTGATGCACTGCTGTGCTAATTGAATAGTAGCTTATGTGGCCTTTTTTCACTTTTTGGTGGTCTGAAAGGTCTGAAAAATGAGCTACAGTAAAGACTTTTCCACTCTTGTGTTCTTTGTCAGAAATCAGAGGAAATGGAGAGCATCTTTCTGTGTATCAGTGTATTGTCTCCTTGTGTCCGCTGCTCCTTTAGTCTCTGTGTGATTACTTGTAGATGGAGAATACACAACTCCTCAGTCCTTCTCAGCCCTCCCTGACTGCCTTTGTTCTTTATTTATTTGTGAACATAATGTTTCTAATTGAGGGGAGAAAGCTCTTCAGATGCAGTGGGGGCCTCTCTCTCAGCGGGGGAACACAGATCTACCTCTAGGGAGCACAATTACCACCCTTTTTTGTTTACTAATGAATTAGACACAGCTCAAAGAGCCATATATGGCTGATTTAGAGACAAAAATAGATGGTTTGTTTGAAAGGGACTAATTGTGTGTTTTTGAGTATTTAATTGTTTTTAGCTCCTGTGTGCTATTTGCATATTTGCAGACTGACTTGTGTTTTTTGGTACTTGTGACAATAATTGGATAATAATTAGCCTGTTTAAGCCCTTATTTAGTCCTACAGCCTTAGAGAACCCGACTCATTTGCTTCCCTCTTTGATTTCCCTGTGTTTGCTATTAGTATGGCAGTCTGAATGTTTAGAGTGACGAGAGACACAGTAGTTGTTGTACCATTGGACTGATATGAAGACAAAACTAAAAGTTTATTCCATCTGAAACAGAAAACTTTGCGGTCCCATGTGACCCAGTGTTGCGTTACAGGGATAATTTTGTTGCTGTGTGTGCATTGAAGAAGCCCGGACACATGCCTCCAGGCCAATGTAAACAAATGCTAATGTAATTAGTGAGGGGGCGGCGTAATAAACTGTAACTAAGATGATTGCTCAGCATGCACAATTATCTGCTCAGTTATGCCATGATGGGCTTCTGCTTTGTAAAACTAATTGTACTACAGCTCAAGAAAGTATTGTGAATCCAGCCATGCTGAATATATTTCTTTTAAGATGATTCATTCAAAATATCATAAGGTCACAATTTAGTTTAAAGGGCATTTAGTTCAATACTGCTTCTCTATATATTTACCAGTTTGAGAGCAAATGTTAAGGACCTCAAGAAGACTAGCAAGCACATTGTGGAAATCTTAAATTCTTAATTTGTGAAGTAAAAATGTGTATATCTTTGCATCAGTCTTCATCCTCGACATAATGAAGATTAGTAATTTCAGCTGTCATGCTGAGCCAGAGCGAGACTGTGATCTACTGTCACCTGCTACAGAGTACACTCACACGCACACACACACACACACACACACACACACACACACACACACACACACCCACTCACACTCTAGACTTCAACTCCTGACACTGGTACATTAAAGAGGGTCATTATATTTCCCCCAGCTGCCAGGCAAAAGTGACATTTTTACAAAGTGACAAGTTTACAGTTTGATAAATCAGGTTTTTTTCTGCTGTGGGTGGTGCATGGTAGTTGCGTGAGAACGAGCTGTCAGCTAAATGATGCTCCCAGCCAGGCAACTGATTCTGATCCCATCCACATTAGCATTTAATTTCTCTGTAATCCTGTGCACGCTCTTTGTCGCTTCATGGCAACAAGGGCCTCCAGTCCCCCTGAAATCTCCAATGTGTCCTAGCCATCATTCTTCCGTGACAATTAAGACTCTCAAATCTAATAGCAGTGATATTGGAATTACAGCAAGTCTATTGAGGGCATATCAGAAGATACAGCTGTCAAAGGCCCTCCCCTTGGTTGTAGTGCACTCTCTCATGCACACTTGATAGGATAGGGGACTACGAGGAGTTATGGGCTGTGATCTTTGTAAAATGTGCTCCCGGTGCCCTCTTATCTGTCTCTCTGTAGACTTGTTACAGCAGCTTTTGTTTTTTGCTCTCCTTTGCTCACCACTCTCTCTCTCTCTTTGTTGCTAAATTTCTCTTCATCTTTCTCTCATTGATTCTCCCTGGTGTGGATGATGTGTTGGTACTTTGTGTTTTTAGACAATTCACAACTAGCTCAGTAAGTGTCCCCTGTTGCTCCACAAGGACAGCTTAGTAGAGTATATTTTTACAGAGCTGATGGTATTTGACTGTTTTGCTTTTAGTCTGTCCTGTCACCAATGATACGTTTTGATGTGTTACCATTTTGTGTAATATTGAGAATAAATGTTGATTGTTAAGAAATTGTGCATTACAGCAGGTTAATATAACATGGCGTGCCCTGCATGAATGTCACTAGACAATGATTTTGCAGAATATGTTTGGTTCTTTCTGATTTTTGTCATTTTCATCAACATTAAAATTTCTGTTCCTAGATATTCCTATTCCTTAATAGATAGAAGGATATTCAAATGTAATTTTTTTTGTACATTTAATTTAACAGTCTGTTTTTCTTACAGACTCCATCTGAACAGGCCAAGGTCCGAATGCAACTGGTTTTACAAGCCGCAGGTATGTCCCACTCACAGATCAAGCAATAGATTAACAAGGTATGGTGAATACATAATACAAAACAATTCCCAGATGACGATATTAAGAGATTATTATGGCAAACCATCAACATTTGCTTAAATTGAACGAACAGTAAAATTAATCTAAAAAGTGCAGAAAATACTTTACACATTGAAAGTTTATGCTTTATATTTCTGCTCTTTCCATTTTTAATCATTTCTTTTCTGTTTCTCTTTTTTTTTCTTTTTTTCTTTTTCTTTTTAACATTCCAAAAAACAATTAAAATATTTCTTTTTTCCAATATCTCCGACCTTTTTTGTAAACCTCTCCGACAATGATGAAATTTGGTATTGTATTCACATATTTTCTTCATATTGTGATTGTACTGGATGAGACATTATTATTTCTCTTCCCATGCCGTCATTCTGTACAGCAGCGCAGCACTGTTTGTGTTTGACACCCACGCTGCCACCACTAAAAGGCTAATGTGGTACTAATGGTGAGGCATCATAAAACTGAGCATATGGCTTTGAGTGCTTTACGCCAGACGGGTGCAGCAGACACAGGCTTAGGGCCAGACTTGAGACTAGAGCGAGAGGATTTGAGCTCCGGACATGTCTCTGGTTTTCCTCTCCTGAGACTCTTCCTTAAGAACCAGTTTATGGCTCGGTCAAAGATGGTCAGTGCGGTTCCAGGACTTGATCAAGACTGTGTGTGCCCCAAAATCATAGCCATCATAACACACTCAGTTCTGCTGTTTTGGGGGGTTGGCCAAATGGTTTCAATAATAGGAATTTATGCATAATTTTAGGGAGGAATATTTGTAAAGAAATATGCAATTATCATAATATTCATCAAAGCGCAAACTGATGTTTGAACATTTGTGTTAAACATACATATCGTATATATTGTGCATCATTGTGATGACTGTACCATAATCCTGCTGTAATTTGACCTTGGAGTTGGTGAAATTGTATGTTTTGCCTGTCCGTCTTTGTTTTGTTGTTGTGTGTAGACAGGACAAATGGGGCTGTAAGAAATGACTGACAGAGGCCTAGAAGGAAGTAGCAGATGTTGGGAGGCAGTGTGAATGCTAATGTCCTGACGTAGCCGCGCAGCTTAAGCCACCTCCTCCTCCTGCTCCCCTCCGCTCCTCTGTGAGCGCCCGCCAGCCTTTCTCTCTCGGGGTCTCCTGACATCCTTAAAGCCTGCGGCTCTCCTGTGCTCTGCTCTTTTCCAGCGCCTCCCTCGCTCCCTCCTTTTGTCCGTCTATGGACTCTCTCTAGTCAGTAGAGAGCAGATCATCCCGTGGCTAAAGCGGCTCAGGCCTTTGTGTCGGGGGCTCTGTGGACCTGTAATGAGCCCCCTCGGCTGGCCCGCTGGCCTGCTTAGCGCTCACTGGGGGCTTAGTGTGTTAGAGAAGATGAGGAGGTGAGAGAGAAAGGAGGGGCTCCACTGGCCCCCAATGAAAGAGCCTCAGAGATGTGTTTATGGGTCACTTCCTGCTTGGCCTACATATCAAACACACACATGCACCATCGACAATGTTTGCCTTAATTATTAATTTGACTCTTATTAAATCTGCACACAGCAAATTATTGACTAATAAAAAGCATCTTTCAATCTTTCTGAGTTAAGGGGGCCAAATTGTAGATGTTTGACTGGTGTTAGAGTGTTGAGGAGGATATCTAATAATCTAATCAAATTTTCTTGAAAAGTGTTCTTTTTAATAGCATAAACATAACATTTAAAAATAATACTGTCAATTTCAATCAACTTTTTATGACAAGTGTTAGTTTGCAGGTCATGTGAGGGACACCCACAGAGGACCTGTGGGGTAAGGGTCATTAAAACCTCCGCCCTCCCCTTTTTTAACCTTTCTTGGTGGCAAAACAAACACTCTTATTGGATCATTGGATCATTGGAATATGAACTTGGGGCGGGCTTTTTGGTCAAATTTATTCAAAAGTTTTTCATCTGCCTTTACTTTACTTACTTTGGACACCTGCCCCTACAAATAGTAGTATATTAATGATAACATCAAATTAAAGATACATACATTTAAATTCAATTATACATTTTATTCATATTGTTTAAGAAAGATTCTGTTTTGTTTAAGTTCCCATTTTCCATTAAACAGTATATGTTTTATGCTGAGGAGACATAAAAGTGCAGGGGGGGCCGCCTAGAACAACTTAGCAACATCATACGATCACACACTGATTCTTCCACAGTAAATATGGAGAATTAGCGGTCTCAGCCACAGCAGGGGTCCCACAGACACATACCGCCCTATTCTCAGCCCTGTGCTTCTGTTGCTGCGTCTTGGCCCATCCCCTTAGGCCTGACAGATGTGTGCTGTACAGACCACATACATGGAGGGTGTCACCTTACCCCCTCAGGAACCAAAAGCCTAATGCGCCACATTTAGGAGGGTGCCGTCTTTTGTTCGCTGTGCGCCAGTGAGGTTTAGACATCTATGGATTTGCAAGTATTTTATTTTTCTCAGCGTCATACCTCCTTGTTTATTTTTGTATGCTTTCGGTCAGAACCAATTTTGTTGTAGTACCCATTATCATCACCACGGTTTATGTCTGGCTTTTGTCGGGACAGTGTTGTGAGCATGTGTCTCAGGTAATGTGCACTTAGACATGAGGGGATTTTCTGTGTACAACAGAGACACAAGGGAAATGCCCACTAACACCTCCTAACTATGCGTTGTCCCTGTTTAAAGTGTTGTTGTACAAACAGCAGGATGCCTTACACACAAGAATGTTAACAGGCCCTTGTGCCACTTTTTTACATGGAAATGTTAAGAAGACAAACATCTAGATAATTCCTCCCCAAGTTTTATTTTCCAGGTCATGATTCATAACTTGTCTGGTTTGTGGATTGCATGCTGGACTTTATAATCAACAAACCATATTTTACAGATGCACAACGTAATTTGATAACTGCCGGGATGTTATTTCCACATTATGGCATTAAACTTATCTGGCATTTGTTCAATTGAAGATGTTTAGTGCTAAAAACACCCCCAAAAAAACCCAGAAAACATTGAGAAACCTGCATTTTTATTGTGAGCAGGTCTTGTGAGTTGGATTTGGGCAGACCCTTCAACTGAAAAGTTCCACAGTGTATCTTTAAATTATTGTTTTAGTTTGTTTTAGCACCATTTAATTTAATTATTCTTGCATGTATTCTTGTAAGCTGACGACTCAAATACCCACTGGTAAGTCCTAACATTTATGCATCTCTTGTCATTATAAAAGAGTAAAAAAGTAACTTTAGAATCACATTTTTTTAACTCCTCTGCCCTTTGGATCTGACATACAACCTCCTAATTGAAATGGCCAAAACAATTGCAGAGTAGCAGTTGCAGAATTCCCCTTTACATGTGGTGGAATGTCAGCAGGGCTTGTTCTTTAGGAGCACAGGGGCACGTCAAGTGTCCTGTAATTGACTGTGTGCAGCCGCTGATCAAGTGGATTTATGGACCATTACCTCACTGCCCTGTTCAAAAGCCATAATTATGAGTCACAGAGACAGGAGGGGGGCACGTGGCCTCCACTCACACCGGGCCTAAATAATACCTGGATAAGATTTTAACAGCAGCCAATTGGCCAAAGCACAACTGGTGATTTGCACAGGGTACTGCCTCACCGTCAGATACTTGAAGGACTATGTGTTGTATGAGCATGTATTTACAGCCACAGTATGTAACTAAGCCTGTGCTTTTATTTTATACAAAGTAAAAGCATGATTTTTGTTAATTTTGGTTGTGTTTATTACACTTTCAAATATAAAAACATGCATACTTACTCTGAGCGGGCTTGAATCTCTCTACAAACTTGAATTACTGATGGAGGGCCTGTTGTTTGTTTTGCATGTAACTGTTGTTCCTTTGGCAGTAGTCTTCCACAGTACAGCATAAAACCGATCTATCTCCATGGAGAAATTGGCTTACCTGGAGAGGCTAATGCTTTTATCAAGGGACTTATTAACCTCTGAACTTGATAGATAAGACCTTTATTTGTTATTGATTTTTATGTTTTATGGATGCAATATAAAGCAATTCCCTTGACTGTCAGATATTCTCAGAAATAATATTGCTCATTAGTCCTCTAACTCCTGTATTTTTACTCTCTGTTTGCACTATATTGGGATGTTTGGACTGCACAAATGAAGTTTCTTTAGGGAAATATCTATACTGAACCAATGAGCAGAGCATGTCAGCCACTTAGCGGGAACTCTCTGATTTGTGGATGTGATGGAGAGACCGGTGGAGAAGGAGCGATGGCGCGTGCTTTGTTTCTCTTTGTGGGCAGATTTCAAACAGCATCTGGTGCGCTCTTGAAAAAGGCCGCTCTGAGTATGTTCAAATCCAAACTGAATCATTTTGCTCCCTCCTCCCTCCCTGCGTTTCTCTCTCATCCTTGTTGTCAGTGTTTGGAGACACATGGTGATGTCTTCCTCTGCCCCTCCCTCTTCCCCCTCTCCACATGTAGACATTTCCATAACAGAAAAAGAATATTTTTAATTTGCTGCTTTCCATAATTTTGCAGCATATGGCATAAACGATTTTGATGCAAATGTATGTGCTAATTATTTGCAGACGAGCCTTAAACAGGCCAGCCATTGAAGTGGAATGAAAGCAAATTTGCAATCACCTTAAATTTTGCTAACCATTTACTGTTAAGTAAACTTTGCTAAGTAATTTAATTACCTTGGACCGCTGGCAGACTCACGGGGTTTGGGGAGGGGTGGGGAAAGAAGCTGGATGCAAAGATTGCCAAGTGAGAGAGATGAGAAGGAAATAAGCTATGTACACCGCTCACAGGAGTGGTATTGAATTGTCACCATTTAGAACATATACTGTCTGAGTGTAGCAGGTCTTAGGGCACTGCTCACAACTATTCTTTATGTTTCCATGTGTGGAAAGCTTATGTAGTGATCTTGATCACACAAATGTATGGCTGCAGTTTATAGACTTAAAAAAGCCTCAATGACAATAGCATATTTTTAAGTTTAAAATTTCATCATTTAGTCGGACTTGTGATTTCACTACAGCCTCTTATTTCAGCATTTTATCTTACATTTTGGCTTAATAATTGGTTTAATTATTGGTGATGAGCAACATTTAAAATGCAGGTGACTTCAGAATAGTAATAGTAATAGTAATAGTAATTTGGACATATAAAATTGTGACTTGACTAAAATAGTTGTTTAATATTCTTAGTTTAGCCATAAGTGAGTCTTAATGTGTTTTTCCACTGAAGTAGTTGATAGAACACTCGGTGTCCTTAAGCTACAGCAGTCTTTGACCCTGAAGTGAAGAAGCAGATTTAGAAAATGGATGGTTTAGCGTTACTGTTATAAATAGACCTACCTTGGCCTTCATGCGCATATCCCATTAGGATCTGTAAATGGTGATTGAATTGATTGGATGTACTACTTGACAGCTTCAAGGCTTATTATGCTAGTGGCCAGATAAATGCTTTGCTAATGAATGTGCTAAACTTTTTTGCACGCAGCCGGCACCCCATGCTGTCCTATAACTTGCACCACATCAACAAGCTGCACATGTGTGGTCTGCTCCGTCTAGTATATTTGCATGATCAAGAAAAAAATAATTTGCTGTCACTTTTTCATCTTCTCATTTGACATCCATGGGTCTAAGTAAATATATGTTTGTTGACACTGTGTTTGCTCAAAGGTATAAAAAATGCATTCTGTGCATAAGTTTCTTCTATAACAAGCTCACCCGCTGATTTCAATTAAACAGTAACTACATCAGAGGATTTTTTTTATCTACCCCAGCTGCATTTTTCTAACATATATTGTGTGACTAACTGTCATTTTATACAAGCCAGTAAGTCTTTCATAGTTTTCCTAAAATTTGTGTGGTCTAAAAGTGGAGTTAAAAGAAGTTCTCCTCCTCCCGTTTGCACAGACACAGGGGCTCAGGCAGATGCAGAATAGAAGTAATAAAAACCCCTTTGTTTTAGTTTGTATTGGACCATTCATCATCACTTTATTTAATACGCGGCTGTAATTGTGCCATCCCCAACCATCACTAATGGCTGTGTTCGTCTGTGTTTGCTTTGTTGATGGAAATGAATGAAATTAGGATAAACAACCGCGGAGTCGCGTGTAATCAAGCCCTGATTAATGTAGCTACATTTCAGCGCCGTTCCTCATTCCACAACACCTGATATCTTTCCCATAAACAAATTGTGTTTGTCTAAATGAAGAAATTAAATGACGCATTTGATGAGTTTATGATTGACCCGCTCCGGCCCGTGCTCATTACTCTCTGTCTGTTGAGGCCAAGAGGTATGTGACTAATCCTCTGTCACTTCCACACCAGGATTTATCCCCAGCACTGATTAATGGCAGCCAAACAGCATTTTAATAATTTTATGATTGTGGGTTCTGGCACTGGGAGAGATAGACGCAGGGGGAAATGGAGCCGTATGGGGGGTGTTTACTGCACGCGGCTCCAAAGCCTCAGAAAGTGTTCACCGCAGATGAAATGTTTTATGGCAAGTGAGGCGAGCAGACGGAGGCATGATTATGCACTGCGTGAACATCCCCATGAATCTTCTTCTGCTCTTGAAAAGTATTTCATACACATGTTTAATGAATTTCTCACCCTCATTATTATTACGTTTACTTTTCCCCTGGAAGGCAACAAATTGGCAACAAATTCAACCAAATACACCAGCAGTGAGCAATGACTTCGGCCCCAGGTATGTCAGGGTTTGTTAAAATAAAACCTCAAGATTTTAGTTGATGATTAACTTACTACTCAAAAATGCTGCTAAATAAATTAAAAAGAAAATATATTTTAAAAAAAAAAGTAGAAGCTCTTTTTGGTGTAGACCCCTGGTAACACTAACCCATCTTTGGTATATCCATATACAAGTGTTTCTTTTTTCTTCTCAATAGAATATCTTAAATTGACAGCTTTAGCACTATAAATGATCTGCATTCACACAGTAATAATAAAAGATGTCCTTGCCATATCATGGGCCTTTTCTGAGGCAATCATAACACAAATAAAAATGTAGTTGTCTGTGTTTAGCTAAAAACATTGTGACACCTCACTAAAGTTCTGTATAAAATAACTTTCATAATCTCATGATCCCATTCCTAACTGTAGAAATCGGCTCAGTTAATATGCGGGTGTTTGAATTTCACTACCTTTATTTAATGTTCCAATGCAAAACACTTTGTTCATTTGCATTTTCCACATCTTGTTTTCATTTTAGTGAAACATAAACTGCAACATTAAACGGGCGTGTTGGATGTGGTTATGGAAGGTACCTTTTGGATTAGTTTAATTTTCCATATTCAAATGCGACTTTATTTGTTTCTGGGAAGTCATTAGGCATTCTGCTCTAGGTGTGCGTGCCGCTTACTGCAAACTTGGAGGAAAACATATTACTTTTTAAGAATAAAATAGCCTTGTTAAGGAGTATATATTTTCATGACAAGGGCGATGAAATAATGTAGCAAACTCTCCATTTAATTCATCTTCATATAGGGCCCGAGCGCTAGATTTCCGGTGCCAATTGCTGTGCTATAGTGACTGCAATAGGTTTAAACAGCCATGTTTTATTCCTGCCACACCAGCCGTGCTTCAAAGTAATTGTTAGTATGAATTAGATTAGTGTGGGTCATTTTTCCCCCTAACTCACACACACAGGAATAGCTGATAAACATTTAGACACCTGTCGGCTCCAATCTCACGTTCCAGGCCTCAGCCACACATGGAAGTCTGGAGTTGTTTTAAACTTCTAATGGACTCCTAATTTTGTGCAGATTGCAATGTTACCGTCTTAACTAACGCACATTCATCTTCTGTCTTTTCCTTCCTTTTCAATGTTTCTCCACCCTCGCAGATCTCTCCCACCCTATTTTATTCAGCCATAAATCATAATCAGAGATGCCCTCACCTGTTGCCCCTGTTACTCAGTACCAAGAGAAATTATGTGCTTTAAACATCATGTAATATTTAGTTAAAGTGTGTCAATACATCTCAGTTGGCATCACCTACTTGCTTCTTTTTTTATATTCAGTGTTTCCTCTGTAAATCCTCTGGACAAAGAGCCAGACATTCCCCAAGTCCGACTTTATTCAAGATTATCATATCAATACTTGTCCATTTAAGTATCTAATTTTTATCCTAATGAGTATCTACTTTATTATCTTTTTCTTTTTTTTAAATCAACCCTACATATGCACCAACTTTACAACATATATGTTCATTTTCCATATAGAAGGAAATATCAGGGTTTGTCATTTAGCAATGTAAATGAGGCATATTTGAATGAATCTTAGAAACATAACTTCTGCTCTCCTGATGACTACAAGTGTTTTCTCCGAATGTTGATTTTATATCATACCCATGTTATAATCAGTGCCCGCCCCACACCTCTCCGCACTCCACTGGAAGTAGATAGACTAGTGACGGGTTATAAACAGTCTATTAATCTTGTCTCACTCATTTATTTCTCTCTAATTAGTCAACTTAGCACCAGGCCAGCTCTGGGCACCGCACTCCTCCCAACAGTGGGCTCTTCTCCCAGCCCTGAAACTTGTTTAAGAAGAAATAAATATCACCAAGTCCATTGCTTTCATCTGCTTGTGCTGGGAAGTGGGGAATGTCTGCGGCAGAATTAATGTCCATTTAATTTCTCTTCTTTCTTCTGCTCATATATTTGCATTCTTCAGGTATTTCTTGTCTCTCGCTCACTCACTCTTGCGGCCTAATAAACACACACAGAACAGAACAGCCCTTTTTCGTGGCTACTACATCTGCACAACACATGTTCCGTTAGGGTACGTTTGTGAAAATGTCTCCACACCATAAATTAGCTTAAAAGAGAGATGTCCAACCACGTATTTGGCGATGGTGAAAGTATGTTTTTTTTTTTTCTTTTTGAGCATTTTGAACATTATCCCTTGTTACTAAAGGCTAATCTGTCCCTCAGCTTGATTCATGTCTTTTTAGAAGCAGAGGACAAAGTACAAGGTGAGCCTGGCTCCAAGACTTCAGAGTACAGATTGATGTGATCAGCTCTGTTCATTCTCAAAATAAAGCCAATTTGATGTGTGGCTTTATGAAATAGGGTTTTTGGCCAAAGTTTATACTCTTGCTCCAAAAGTGTCTCAGGTCTCCGATGGAAGCATACCAGACGGGTTACAAAAGGAAGATATCTAGTAGAAAACCTGCATGTACTGCATTTTTGGATATTTTTAAATGATGTACATTGTAAGAAAGATACGTGAGATTACATTAATTAACAAATTATTCTAATACAAGTCTGGTATATTGTAATACGTGTTTTATTTATTTAGCAAAACAGACTGTAGCAACATACACTCAAATCCAAAAAACAATGAGATCAACCAAATAATTCACCAAAACTGAAATTAAACACATTACGCTATTTTCTGATTTATATTATAATGTTGTTTCCTCATCTAAAACATACCTGGAGTTGTGTTTTGTTTCATTCACACATGTTCAACACACAAACCTTGAACTGTTTTTTGAGATCTCCTCTCAAACTAAAAACACATTGTTCCACCTTGTGATGTCATGTGGTGATACAGGAAGTGCCCCTCTGTTTTTTTAAGTCTATAAATCTTCGCTGGAATTATTTGGATCATTTCAGCCCTGGAATTGCCAATTTCTACTGTACTAAATGTAAAATATAGTTGTTAACAGAAATGTTTGCTTTGGAGATGTAGACAGACTAATAATAAAGGGTTCCCCATGTATGAAAGAAACAAAACACAGCTTCCAGGTCTGTTTTTGAGGAAGTAACAATATTATAACATGTTTTAAAACCCATAAGTGTCAGTTTAGTGTAAAATAAGAACCTTTAAGTCTTTATATGGGGATGTGGTTTAATTGTGTAGGTGCAGCTTCACATAGATTTGGTGGACTCCTGAACTTGGCCGCTATAGATCTCTAATAATGCAACTTCCAATAACCGTAAACCATTGGACATTATCAGGTAGCTGCAATGACCTTTTGACCATCAAGATGTACCTGCACTAACAATAATGACAAACTGAAGGAGACTGACACCGGTGCTGAGCGGATTGTCAGCCGGTCCATAATCCACTGCATGTTTGACAAGTGCAGACATAAAGCAGATGACAGTGTATCTCTGTGCTAGGGGGGCGTGTCTTTATGATCAGGCCTAATCGGTGGGATCAGCCTTAGTGAATGGGCTGGATTGTTCTGAATTGGCCAGGGTATGTGCTCCTGTGATAGAGAGCAAGGGTTTAAATCCTGCAGCCTGCATTGTTGTGCTTTCTATACAATCTGGCTTTCCTCCACACACACACACATCCACACACACACTAGTCATAAGAGCTGGGATGAACATCGATGATAACTGTATAATCCCCACACTCACACCATTAAACCCAGTGGATTACAGCTTGGGGAATTACAGCAGGGATTTCTGTTTTTCTTTTTTTTTTCTTTTTTTTTTTTTGGGTACATTTGAGTGTTTTCTATTTTCCTCCTCTGCGTTTTTGCTGCCCTCGCTTGTCAACATCTCCACTTGGCCCGCACTGCCAATCCCCAAAGCTTTGATGAGGCAGTGTCAGCTTTTTTGTTTTTTGGCCCAGCTCAAACGGATCTTTGAATAAAACTGTAGCAAAAGATGACAGAGAGCAACCATTTTGTGAAATATTGAGAAATAATCTTCTACATTACTTGCTTTTTGATTCAGTCTTTATCTCCTAAACAGGGCCTGTGCCAGTTGGGGCGCTTGCCTGTGATGACTTGTATTTTAGATGATCTGATGGGAGAAAGGGTCCTCACAATCATTTCATAACATCCCCCGAATCCTCCGAAAAATTGTGGCCAACTACTTATTTCCGTCCTCATTCCCTCAAAGAGCGCAGTTTAAACAATGTTGCTGTAAGCCCATTCTACCAATATCCTCCGCTTATTTCTATGTAATATAAGCCCTGGATTTGCTCGTGTAAGTAGATTGGGGCACAATGTAAGTACAAGTAGAGAGGAAGCGGCTAACTTTGTGCTAAGTGGCAGTCTGCTGTAGATTTAGCAAAGATGTGTTTACTGTACACATTTCATCTCTGGCAGGAGCTGCAGAATAAAATAACTTGGCCGGTGTATTTGTTTGTGTGCTCAGTGGAAAAGACAGAAGTATGATGGTTTTCATTACTTGTTGCACATTGTTCGCTGTTTAATCCTCTTTTTAAATCATACCAATGGCATATGGCTTTTCAAGTTAAACCGTGGCGCGCGTTTGCCAGTTTCCTTCTGATGAGTATTTACAATGTACTACAATGAAAAGTTGTGGTGTTTACTACTGCATGTTGATCACTACTGGCAAGCAGACCATTTAAAACATGATTATAGTAAATGTTCATATTCAGGGCAAGATGTAAAATAAGCGGCGTTTAATTGTTCTCACAGTGAATCTTCAGGGTTTAGTCAACCAGTTGGTGTCTTGACAGATTTCAGGTAAGTGGAAAATTTTGGCTTTTATTTCACATTATGCATTGAACGTTTTTGCATTTTTCAAGTTGAGCGAAACAATTTTTTGGGGCATATTTGTGCTTTTGCAAAAATATTAAATTAATAACTGAACAGATTTTAGATTTGTCTTTTCTTCTATTTACCATAATGTGTCATTCAGCATAAAGCGGGCCCTTCACAGCCCGCCGGAGGTCCTTCGGGACTGGGGTTGTGGCGGCTGGAGTAGAGAACAGCTTTTGGTGGGACAGGGGAACAGATTACGCTGGTCTCGGGGCACCAATAGATGGCCCCATGAACCAGCAGGGGCCTCTTTCTTTTATTCATTCTCCCAGCGGACCCTTCTACAGGTCCTGGACATAAAGCCTTACCCAGGGCTGAATTTAAGATCATTTCAGTTTTCATCCATGTAAGTAAGAAAAAAAAAAATCATTTGAAACATGGATAAAGTTTAGTTTCAGATTAGCAGCTTTGGGTGATTTAATAATAGGTTAAATTGTACAGTAGATCCATAGTAAGCTTGTGTTCAGTGATCTTAATCCTGCCTGCGCCTGTGAAACCCTGCTAAGCCAGTGCATTCACCATGATCCTCTTTTGAGCGGTAGTTTAATTTCCCATAATACCGTTGATCAATGATTTCCTTTCAGTGCAGATGTAATTAGTGGTTTTAAGCCAGTTTGGAGCTTTCCCCTTTGCCTGTGTTTTGGTGGGGGACGGACTTTATTATTGAAAGCTTTAGTGGACGATCAATATGTCCCATACAGAGTTACATGAGCGCAGACTGGATCATTGTGTGTGTGTGTGTGTGTTTGTGCCCATTATTGGATTTGCACACGCACATCTATTATGCATTATCTATTAATTTATTCTTCCTGCACTGCTAACCTACCGATTAGTGCTGTTTTGATAGCGATGAAAAATAACATTCCCACCAATTAAAATCCCCAAACAATACTAGAACCAATGCATAATTTATCACTTAAATATATAGATATCTTATTAAGGAAAGGCTTGTTAATGTATTAAGTTGATGAAGTGGTTAGTCTGAATATGGTGGCCTGATTGCAGTTGGTCCAATGATTAATTAGATCTAAATTCAGTGTCTGAGTCCCTCAATGAAGTTTTAGTGCTGTTAGCTTTTACAAATGAGTTTAAAACATTCAATATATAACTTGTAGGAAACTTTTATATTACTCCTTAGTTGGATTAACATGATAAATTAGGATAATGTAGGTAGATTTTTTTTTATATATTTTTTTTTAAACAAACTTGTCTGAAAGTCAATTACAGAGCTGTCAATACTTTAAGATAGCTCCCAGGCATCGTAACCTGTCATTTGAAGGGCAGGGTCAACAGTTTACCTAATCTGTATCAAGTACCACTATAAATGTTAGAATCGATGTTAGTTTTTACATGTCAGGATAGGGTTGATTCATTTTCATTATTTTTAAGAGGTTAAGATACCTCCAGAAAATAAACAAACATTTGTAATTGCACACCGTGATTAAAGCCCTGCAGTGAAGGAAATAATGTCATTTTAACAAGGCATTGAACTAGGCCTGTCACAGCGAATGTAAGTGATAATATAAACTAATTTATGCCACTTATACAATAACCTAAGAGCAGATTTAAAGAATTCTAAATCTAAAGCATTGCTAAAACAAACAAACAAAAAAACTAAATATAACAAAAAAAAAACGGCTGCAATAAATAGCAGATAAAAGCACGTTAGGACTTAGGGTTGCATCTGTAATGAGCCATAGAAGTTATGAATTCAACCTTATTCTACTTAAATCTGATCATATAGCCAAAAAAGTAGTTCCATCTTTCATATATTGAACGATAAATCAATATAGTAATTATCGTTAAAGCCCTATATCAAACTTCATGCCAGACTTAACACACTGGGCTTTGGACACACCCACATGCACACAGACGCTGGTAACGTGCTTGACTGGGGTTACACTTGATATGTTTATACAGTAGGTTCTAAAACTCTTTACGATTTACCTACCATATACATAAACATGGTTAGCGTATGTAATCACGATTTATAATAAATAAAGGCAAACAATTTTTGACTTTTTTACCTGCAAATTTTGTTCTTTGCTGTTCACAAACCAATATGTTTTACAAAAGGACAGTCTCATTGTTGAAGCTCCTTTTTTACTTATTTAAAAATAGAAATGACCAAGCTCATTATTTTGGCTCTCAATCAGACAGTTTGAAAGAATAGCCCGTTTCATTTATACCTCAGGGATAATGGAGTGTTGTCCTCCATCTTAAATTGGCCACGTCTTCTCCCTTCAGCACGTTCTGACAGTGACCTTGTGTCCAGGACTGACCAGTGGAGGCTGCTCTCTCATTTACCTGAGCTCTCTTTGAACTGGGCCCAACCTGCAGGGCTTCAGTGTGATTGTGTGGAAGGCCAAAGCTTGAAATTACACTAGCAAACCTCTAGCCAGTGCCTGCCTGGGTAATCATTACTGAACAAGCCTCTACGTTTGAAGTGTGTCACTACTTAGAGAAATAACAATGCAGACGCCCTTTGACCTCACCGGCCTCTTGATCTGCGTGTGTGTGTCGAGTCCTTTCTTTGGCCGGTAGCTCTTTAAAGTTGCTTACTGGTCTGGCTGCAGCCGGGGATCAGGCAGAGCAGTGAGTGAGTTTCAAATAGTCCCAAAGTAAGCCTATATGCAAACAAAACCCTGGGAATTAGGGGAACTAAGCCTGGCCTGCTCGCCTCCTCCTCGGTCAATGCCGGCACACAGAGGAGGAGAGAGCAAAGCAGGGAGGCGGTCATTCTCCTGAAGAGCCTGTCTTTTTAATTGTGCTGAACAAAACAACAGGGGCTAAAGTAATGGGGTTTTAAAGCGCGCCACATTTGGATAGATTGTGTAACGCCCTGTGTGGGTGTGATGCGGGGAACAGAGGAGGAGAAAGCGATGGAGAGAGCGCCATGACAGAGAGGCCGAGTGGGCGGCTTTGTGTGGCAAAGAACAAAAGGCGAAAAGTTGGCAAACGCAGACACCCATCGAAAAGCCTGGAACCAAACTGGTCGCCTAATTACTGACATGCTTTGTCAAGGAGCAGGGAACGAAACAAAACCAGGATAAAGATTAATTTTATACCTCATCCTTCTTGCTGTCAGAAACACAGAAACAAATCCGCTAAATTGAAAAAAAAAAATCAGGTGAGAAGATTGAGATAGAAGGGATCAGCCAAACAAAGGCAACCGGCGCGTAACATTAAAACTCTTGTAATGCCACCGATCTCCCATCAGTCCATTCTCTTGTAAACATCTATAGGTCTTTTTCTAGTTTAGGAAAGACGATGTCTACTTGTGAAACAAAAGGCAGATTTGGCCCACAGTGTGCTTACCGCTGCTGCTGCTGCCCTTGTTCACATTTTGAGGTCAGTTATAAATGAAACAGCAGTGTTGTGTGAGCTAAAGGTTGAGCGATGGGCCATGAGCGCAGGCTGCAGTTAGGAAGCGCAGAAGGCATGATCTTGAGTGGGCTGTGATGCACCCATATCTCGTGGAATAATAAACAAAGAGATAAAAGGATAGAATAGAAAGGTGGGGATGTGTAGTAAAAATATTCTGGGCAGTGATTTCTGAAGACATGACTAACATCTTGTGACATGTTTGTTCTGCACTGAGCTTTTTCCACTTTAGTATGTCATCTTCATCTTTCATTGCCCCTTTTTATTTCTCTGTTCAATTTTGACAAGTGTTTCAAAAATCACCCCAAACTACGCTGCTTTTTCTTTTTCCTTTTTTCTATTACCATGAGGGTTGAAGAGCGTACGCCGGCGATTTGGAGATAAAAGAGCTGGAATCATCCCGATTCCTGCCCTGCCACTGAGCCGCTCAAACTCCCTGACAAAGCTGTCAGACTTCATTTTGGCTCCAGCTGCCAGAGTAAACTTGCTCTGCCATTTACAATCAACAAGAGGCAGCACAAAGTCACGCTCCAGCCCATGTCAGAAACCGCTAACTGCTCCCCTTTTCACAAGCATTAAAAGTTTATCCTCTCCTCTCCATCGTCTTGTTGCGCTGTGTGTGTCTGTTGATTCTTCTGTCTTGTCTTTGTTCTGTGTAGAGACCATATTCAGCCTGTTCAATGTAGTTAGAGATGTTTATAACTGACATAAAGCATGCACAAACAAACATTACCAGCACAGAGTAGTCATCTCCAAGTGCTAAATCTTTTGACTTTTGTATTTGCCAAACTTAGCCACATGCTTACCCGGGAAATGACCTTAAAATGTGTTGTGTTCCTGTCCCAAACATGGATAAATCCATGCCAAAGCAATGCCTGAATATTGTATTGTCATTGAAAACTTCCAAAGGAAAAAAGGATATAATATTTTACAATATTTACGCCGGCTGCACACTAGAGCATTTCTAGCTAGATTGGCCTTGTGTTTGTGGAGTTGTGCTTCTCGTAGGATAGAGGATTACCTAATGTGCGTCTGGGTTGGTGGAGTAAACCAGTTCACCCAGAAGAGACACAGATAGACACAGGGAAAACCATGCAAATTTGGCCCAGAGCAGCCAAAGTGTTGCACTAGTTACCTTCTCACTGTCAAGTGTGAGTGCTTCCCAACCTCTGTGCCCCCATATCTGGTGGGTCAGTGAGATTCAGTTACAGCTATTTGTCGGGTCGCATCTCCGAAACCTCAACTCATGAGATGACAACATGTCTGATATTGACGACTGACACCAGAGACCCTGTCTGTGTTCTTACAGTCATGTCTTAAAATCCTTTAAATTGTGTAGAGTGGAACCAGCTTAAAACATTCATGTAAATTATGTCTATGTGAACGTCAATAGATGATCTCAATCTCAACTGATCAATGTTAAGCAAAATGTTTATAACTCATATTCCAAATGGTCACAGTATCATTATTGTGCCTCTACTTGGGCTGTTGGTGTCTTCTGTGCGTTTGATCACCAGCTCACATACTGTGGTTAAATATGTGTACATGAAGTATGTGAAGATGTGTACATTTGTGGGACAGAGAGTCAGGCTTTAGTCTGCCAGCCTTCTCTCCAGCTGAGCTGTCCTGGTGTGAACAGGGAAGAGTCTCCATTCTTCAGCTGGCCTTTTATCCTGAAGCACCCAAGAGAGAGGAAAGAAAACAGAGAGGGAGAGCATTACCACGCTCAGGAGAGCATTTAGGTGTTCAAGTGCACTGTCAAAGTTTAAAGGCAAGGTTACATGTAGAATGTACAATCAACTGGGGCTGAACAACGTTGGAAATAGCTCATTTCATTTTTTTTTCCAATACATTTTATTGATTGACTGATAAGTTTATCTTGCCACAGATATGTGTGCCACCTGTCCCACAGGTATGTATGTTTGAATTTTCAATTGTATTTTCTAATATCCAAAGTTCTACACTGTTTAATTGTTTTGCATCCACAGCACAACAATAACTGTTACTTGGTGCCTTTAATATTTGGTGATTGAATATTTGACTAACACCAGGTTAGCATTACAAAGAGCAGACACAGTGCACCTCTCTTGCTCAGCCCAATCTGCTGCAGCTCGTCCAGTCTCAGCGTGGCCCGGCGCGGTTTGGACCGGCGTACACTGTCCACATTATGTGTGTGCCGGCATGTTCATTTTCAAGTCAAAGGGGCAGCTCCCTTTTCATCACGATGGAATATTCAGCGCGCTGCAGATGTTCATGAATAATGTCTGTGGCCAAACCCCTGGCTGGGGAG
>KN517905.1:0-25156 GCA_000787155.1 Scartelaos histophorus
AAATCTGACTCTTGAGGAGTCAGTGCTCACCGCTCACTTCACAGCACGTCACTGGAAATGTGCTATATAAATAAAGTGGATTGGGTATTATTTATTATTATATCCCTTTTCATTTCTACATCTGTATTTTCTGTTGTTTTATGATTAATTATTATGTTATGTTTTATTTATGATTTTTTTGTTTTTTTGACAAACAGGAATCTATCTATTGCAATTATTTATGTTTTTTTATTGTGAATTTGTATTTAATTATTTTTATTTTATGAATGCATCTCTTCTTGCTAATGATTTGCAGCCAATTATCTCTCAGTAAAACAGACATTTGTGTGGTTGTAAGGCCACTGAAAGATGAGCATATTTTTTCCACAAAAAGCCTTCTCAAATCCAAATATACCATAGACACGGCTTTGCCCGAGCACTCCTGCCCTATCTAATTGCACATTGTTTGCTGCAATAAACATTTGTGGGCCCTTTGACACTTTTGACAGCGACAGCGTGAGTTCAGACGGGCCACTTAAGTCGTGCACATCATTAGGCCATGTGTAGCCGCTGACTCGTACAATAAGCAGTCACATTTAAACAAGTCACAGAGACAGCCCTAATAATCTAACAAGCGCTCCCGTTCACTCCTCGCCTCCACCATAATTTATGCTCCATTCACTTCCACTGTTGGTTGCGGTTGTGCTTATTATTACTGTAGTTTATGTGTGGATTTCACCTCTTCAACTTCCTGTTTCATTGTCCTATTACCATACCAAAGACAGCCTTGTGCATAATGGATATCTGAGGTCTCGGCGTAGCCACTACCATCTCCAGGGTCTAGAGTTCAGCAGTGAGTGTGGATCAACAGCAGTTTGTCAAATATGTGCGTGGTTTCTGACTTTCTGGTCTGTGCAGGGTTGGTCTTTCTGTGTTTAAAGTAGAACATTTGCCTGCAGAGACAAAAGGTTACTGGGTTATTTATAGTATTGTCGCCAGATAAACTTTGCAGTAGATTTAAAACCAAACAGATGAGAAAATTGTATGTTGGGAAACAACTAAAACTTTTGCTACATCGTTATAAAAATTACTGTTCACTGGACAGGAGGCTAACTGTGGCTCGATGGGGAAGAACATTGATTCTTTTAATATGAGGTGATACTTCTGCCAAGGTCATCTGCTCACTTTTCATTTTCTACAAGATAAAGAAAAAGTAATAAGTCAGTAAAGGTTGAGTGATGAGAAAGATAAGAGTCTGGGACACCACCAAAAAACAAGGATTACGAATGTTTTGTGCAATTTTGCTGGTTATAGTTAACATCACAGCACTCTACTCAAACTTTTAGGATATTTTATGGCAAATCTACAATTTAATGAGACAAGGATTACAAATGTTTTGTGCAATTTTGCTGGTTACAGTTAACATCGCAGCACTTTACTCAAATTTTTAGGATGTTTTATGGCAAATCTACAATTTAATGAGATTAAAGGAGCATGAGATTAAACATTGAACCTACTGACTAGACCCATTAACTTCATGGATTACAAACATCTGTATTTTAACATTACTGTAAAAAAGAGTGATATTCTAGCTTCTCTAATTAATCTTAGAAATGGGCCCCAATTTCTGTCGACAGGCCTGATTTCTAGTATTTATACTTTGCAGCTGATATCATCAACATTCCCTTGCAATGAGAAGCTAGCTGAAAGCACTACTGTGTTAGAAGCTCTGTTACTCCAATTAGACTTTAAGAGTTGAGCTTTATTTGAACACAACTGACCAGAAAGAGCTGATTTAGTGCTGTTAAGTCTCACACACATAAAGTTTTGGTCACATGCTCTGCTCTCACTTTTTTGCTGAAAATCAAACATGTGCTGTTTAAACAAATCTCACACATAAAATTTTCACTTTTTTGCTGAAAATCAAACACTTAAACAGGACCGTGAATGCTTGTACTGGTCACAAACTCTTGAACATTTGTTGTTTAACTCTGTTTTGTGTTTTTTCTTACATTTTTAAATTATTTTGTCAGTTTATGTACATGTATCTGTAATAGTGCCTAGAACACCCCTCGCACGATCACTGCAAAATATCAATTGCAAGAAAGAGATAATGTAGTTTAATATAGTTTTTACCTTAATATTTGATTACGCGCAAGAACAAGCGTGTATTCTAGCTTAAGGAAGATGCTTTGAATACAACTAATCGAAAGAGATAATGCTTTAATATAGTTTTTACCTTATTATTTGATTACGCCCAAGAACAAGCATGTATTCTAGCATAAGGAAGATGCTTTGAATACAACTAATCCATCTGCTCGAAAGTTGCTATATATAACAGACATTAAATTTAAAAAAAACTGCTCACATTTGCTTATCTGTAAGTGAACAGAAAGCACCGTCAGACCGTTTGAGAGAATCGTCGGCGTGGAGGTGACGTATGCCTGTGTTGGTCTATCTTTCAATCTGCCACATCTGCTCCCCCTACTGATGGGTTAATGAGGGCCACCCATGTCCTGTCCTATTTCCTGCAATCAGCTCACTCAGACATTTTTGACAGGAGGCAATTATGGGCCAAAATACTGAGGAGGCTTATAAAAATTGCTTGGACACGTACACACATGCAGAAACATATCTCTCTCCGAGGGTCCAAAAACATGAAGGAATCCCCCACTGCACCACTGATTGACACACTTACACTTTGGAATTAATCTTGGCTCCTGACCATATAAACCGCCACCTCCATCAGGGCTGTATTTCTGTTTGCAGATGAGTGGAGGTCAAGCATTCATAGGCTATTCATACATCTCCCATTTATTTTCTATTAAAAGGTAGAGCGTAATAGCGGCTATCAAAGGGAAAAGTCATTGTGAGCTACTCAATTCTTTCGTCTTTAATGATCTAATAAATGCCCTGTCAGTCATTTTTATGTTCAAGGATCTCTCACCCAGAGGTAGGCCTTGCAGAGCTGAAGGACAGTGTTTCTCAGCCTGCAGCCACACACGGATTGCGTTTTCTGTCATAAGAAATACATCATTTGGGGGCAAGCGGGTACCCCATAAACACCAGGTTTGCTCCATTTAGTTCACAAGGATTTGCCAAATGTTTCATAGGTGCACTGAAAATGTGTTAAGCTGAAAAAAATGCAGTTTACATGGATTTTTTTTTGTTCACATGTTAATATATGTATCTATAACTTGCATTACCTCCTTTTACTTCAGATTATTTTGATATAATTGTTGTGCAACTTGAAAAGGATATATTGACTTTTACTATACTGAGTTTTTAACCATATTATAATGGAGTTTTCTCAATGTTGTACTTCGATTGATCCATTTATGCTTGAGTAATCCTGATTCTCTTGTGTTTAAGGCTAAGAAAAATCTTGTTTTCACCTACCCCTTATCTCAGGCCATTTATAGGTGTTTCCTCTTGTTACTGTAAAGAGGTTAGGCTTCTGAGTTTTGCTGTTTTTGGAGTCAATGGACCCCTAAGCTATTTTAGTTCCCAAGAGGTACTTACTTAGAAATGTTAAATATGCAGAGATAGAACAATTATAGAGAACAGGATGTACAAATTAATATTAAAAGATGTTTTTTCATATTGCACTGTTTTCTGATCTCTGTGATAATTTTGTTTCCTCATCACCAACGTACCTGGAGTTGTGTTTTGTTCATTCACACATGTTTAACACACAAACCAAAATTGCTAATCTCTCCTGAACTAATGGTAAAATGTAGCAGGTAAGTTTGAGCATTTTGAGCTTTTGATATGTAGGCAGACATAAAGGATTATTCAAATATGTGTGAATGAAACAAAACACAACTCCAGGTATGTTTTTGAGGAGGTCACAAGGTTCACAAGAGTCACTTTTGCATAATATAGGACCTTTTATAGGTGAGTACTTCAGTATACATTGACAATCTGCATGTGGAGGCGCCGTCATGTCTCACGCAGCAGAGGTAGAGGTTAGGGTCATTAAAACATTCTCCCAGAGCATCTCCATCTGGCTGAGTGATTGAGTGATACAGCAATCACAACGGATGCAGTCCAGTCATATATCAACCAAATACTTCATAGAGCCAGCTCGGCACCCCTGCCTTCCCAAGGTGATATCGACTAAAGTCTGATGGAAAAGGGCGTGTGAAAAATGTCTCCCCTTAGCATGCTGCCACTGACTTATAATCAATCTGACATGTCACAAGCTCTCTGTGTTTTCCTTCATGGACAAAAGACAAATGCATTTATGATTTTACATGGAGTTGCGGTAAATTACTGCATGTACATAGCATGAGTGATGATGTAATATAAGTGAAATGAGAAAGAGCAGATCTAAATCAAGGCATTAACCCAATCACATGAAGGGCAAGAAAGTAGATTGAGCAAAATTAGCTAAAATAATGCTGTCACATCTTCATATTGTTTAAAATAGCTGCATTGTGACTGAAGAGGGAAATCTAAATGCTCAACATTTTAATCTACCTTATTGTAGTGCGCGTCTGCTGATTTCTGCCACCAGGTGGCACTTGAGCTTATAACACTCCCCTGAGGTCTCAAACATGGATCTACCTCTGACATCAGTGCACTTCCGGGTTAGGGCACCGCTTTGTCTCGCACACGTAAACAATTGTTTGTCTGTTTATTTGTTTGTTTTTTGGCACAGTTTGCAAATTCAGAATTTAATCTTCGGTTTTGATTATCGTGCCACCGCTCCTAGAGTCATGATGCATCCAATCTGAATTATGGCTGGTTATATGAAGCTCCTGCGTCGCTCACGGTTCGGTCGGTTCTGGTGTCATCAAGCCTCGTGGGTTGTGTATTTGTTCTGTGGTACGTTGGCTGATTACAGTATCATAAGTTTATGTAATGAGATACAAGTGAGTGAAACCTAAATTGTAATGTTTGTTCTAGGGTGGCGCCATCTGGTGGAGCGGTGGCCCTGTGCGGGAGTTGCTGCTTTGCTTTGCCTTTGCTTTGTTTATTGTAGCCCTCAATTGGAGATCATGTAAACGTCCTTTACTCTTTACTTTTAAAGACAATCCAACAAAAAGAAATTAATCAATAATGATAATAAATTATTCCATAGTTTATAAACTACTTGTCTCTGTCATTAACGAACCTGTGTGCGTGTGCTTTTGCATGTGTGTGTGTGAGAGTGAGTGGTTCACACACACAGAGCCATAGACGGCATCTAGTATCTGGCACAACAGGGATGGGTCACTCATACCTACAATATAATTACAATTACATAATTACAATTACGATGTAATCACTGTTACTGGTACATTTGTTTAAATACTTTAGCCATTTTACATCTAGGATTCTTTTGTTTAGCATTAAAGTACTTTTCTAAAACACTGAATTTTCTTAATATATTTTGTTTTCTGGAAATTGTTCTGATAAATGGAATAATTGTTTTGTTATCTTTTAATATTCAGCTCAATATTCATGAGGTATTAATAGCTACAGCCAGATAGTGCTTATAATAATCAGTTGTCTCAGTGGAAAAGTTTCTTATCAAGGCCTTATCGAGACTAAGAGGTTTATGGGAAAAACCTTGGGAAAAATCTCCATTCTAATCCACACGTTGCCTCTGTTTGTGACATGAAACTGATTTGAACCCGTAAACTGTTTCCTAATCTGCTCCTCCACCTTGGACAATCCTTCTTGATTGACAGAGTGTGTTTGGAGGTAACAACACAAACATTGACTTTGACTTGAGGAGGGTCTCTTCAGGCATTTCTTCTCACCTCCGATGGGACAGCGGGGGATGACAGGTGCAGCCCTGCCGCAGGTTCGCCCCAATAGGACACCTCTCCTGGGTGACTGGGGCGCATTAGCATCCAGGACACTCAAGATGATGATTAGCATGCATTGTCAGCCCTTTTTTAAACTTCACACTAAGCAGTTGAACAGCTTGCCACTACTGGGGCCTGGAGGGCTCACACCGGCCTGCTGTTGGAGATTTGCTCCCTCACTGCTCTAATCGCAGAGCTGCTAAGAAGAGGTTTACATCTTATCACAGGGAAGAGACTGCTGTCTAATTTGTTTTTGAAATATGGACTTATCTTCGATAGTCTTGCCTGAGTGCACTGTTTCTATATGTATTTAATCTACAGGATACAGGCTCCAAATCTGCTCTCTCTCCAACTCATTACCCTCAAATCCACCACTGTTAGGGATCTTCAGAGACATTAATTACTGAACTATAAAAAGGGCTAAACAAACAATACACATGCCATAATGTGGATTGTTTGTGATCATGCAGCCACATATAAATTGTAAAAGTTGAAACACAATGTTGTGACGCCCATTACATTGCATTGTCTCTTTTCATTATTCTAATTGGCTCCTTTTCTTCTAATTTCTTTTTACCTTTTATAAGATATCTTCTCAATTTAGCTAATTCCTTTTGCCATGGCATCCATTACTCTGCAGCAATTCAACATATTCATTGGAATGAAGGTAGAACAGGTAGAACTGTTTAAAAGGCGGCTGGTACCAAAGAAATGTTCAAGCCAGAATATCGACACATCTTATGATATCGATACTGTATCATCAGCATCATTATATTGATTTTTCTGATATTGGTTGTGCAGCTTTGTGAATGTCTGTGGTGGATTTACCTGCCTAAGCCCCATGGTTGTTTCCACCACAACACCCTAATACAAATAAGAGAATTTTTTAAGCCCTTCCACATGGTATCGTCATTCACATAAACCAGAAAGCAATCTTGTTCTCTCAGCTTCGTGTTGGGAATGCATTTCATTTGGCGATAGAAAAAAACAGCGGCTCACTGTGTTTCCAGATGGAGTGAATATGGTGTGGGCCCATGTCACAGAATGGGGAGCGATAAGCCTCAGATACTTACAAACAGGCATGAAAATGAGCAAACCCACTATTTCAAACGCTGTGAGATAGCACACACAGCCAGAGCAGATATCACTAAAGAGCTGCCAGCACTCGCAGCAAAAGATCAAATATTGTTTGTGTTTTTCAATTCAGATAATTTGAAACAGATTGTTCTTGTGAATACGTCTGTGCCTGGGAGTGTTGTGCTGTTTCCTGGCTCCTGACTGATGCCTTGGACAAAAAAGGGCTTCTCAAACAAAGCATGTTACACAATTTAACGCAATTTGCCTCCATAACCCCGACATTCAGAAGAACTAAACATACCCAAGGTGACCCTGTGTATGTGATACACTATCTTAGACTCTCTTGGCAGGGCTGGTATACAGTATTATGTGTATTAGAAACTGTTTCATAACAAACACAAGTCTGTAGCTAAGCCATTTTCCATGTGCATATCAGAGGAATGAAGAATTAGCCCAGTTGCCGTATCAATTCACAATTCAAACCAAATCTTTAACTTTGCATTATGATTATAGTGTGGTAGAATAAACTGAAGTAACCCAAGAGCTGAAGAAAAGAAGCATGACGCACGAGAAGTTTATTTAGTCCATTCACTCTAGTGCAGTCCAATCTGGCTATGCTTTCATTGTGATTGCCTTAAATACCGGACAGCATTGCGATTTCTGTGTGTTCTTTTTTCCCTCAAAATGAGTCAGTGATCACCCAACCACCTTCTTCTGTTGTAAAATTTTACAAAGACCATAAAAGTCTCAGGACTCCTATACACAACTGCAGGTGATGAGGGATTAGACTGACTCCTGTCGCTGTGTGCATCAGTGGTAAAAGGAGGGACATTGATATTGATATATTAACATTTTCTCATTGAGGGATACAGTTTGTAGAACAGTTTCACGCTGTCATGATTGGGAACAAATCCATGCCATAACCATCGTGTCCGTGAGTTTCTAAATGTCAGGCAATGCTGGTGCCATGTATGTGTTGTCAATGAAAGGGAATAGAAGTCATTCCACTGACAGTAGTCTTGTTGTTGCTGTCTGTTTCTGTTGTCTCTCAGCGAGCGCTCTGAAGCTGCCCCGTGCTCCTTTGTCACAGATCTCACGCTGTGCTGCCAACCAAAACCAGCGCCAATAAAGTAAACAGGCCAACGATGGACGGCCCCACATGCTCCTCCACCGGCCCTAACCCCACGTCTGAGTGAATTAGGTCAGACATACACCTCCTGGAACCAAAAAGACATACCATTTACTTTGAAAAGATTTACACAAAAGCCTTAATTGTACCTGACTAAACTGCACAAATCGAATGATATAAATGACAGCTTGCAGACAAAATATTAGGAAGTAGTCAAGACAGCCGCCCAAACAAGTGAGTCACAGTCCAGAGAGTAATTGCTTCAAAATGAATCCAATCAATGTGATGCAATTTGTTTCTTGTGCCTTACAGAGATGGTGGAGAGAGACAGTCACAGATCCTCACAATGTCTTGTTTAACTCGTGCTACTTCACTTCTGCCTCTCTTTGACATGCTGCGACTTTTCTGAATGACTATATATTTGTCATACAAATAAATAACAATCTCTCCAGAATTATAGATTTGGTTGGTTATGGATAGATTTGTTTGGCTCTAGTATCATATGGGTTCCTTGTTTTCAAAACACATTTGAATTTCTATTTCCAACTTTTTCAGACTCTGCTTTTGTTTTGAAGTGTTTCCTCATATATATTGCTTTGTATATCTTGCACAATGTCACTGTTCCTAGAATAAGTGCCAGTTGTTTCGTGTCATTTGTCACTGTGTGCCAGCAGATAAGCACAAAACCCAGGTTTGTGCTCAGCCTTTCAGTATGCAGCAATTTCAGATTAAATGTTTTTCTCTCTCTCCCAATTGTACTGTTTGCAAATCCTCTTTGAGCAGAGAGAATTACAAAATGTGATCATTAATATGGCTTTATTGTCTGTTGTATTATTTAACTACTTGTCCATCTCTCTACCGTGAAAGCACTCAGCCCATATACATGAATAATCCTGTTCTTTTCATTTGTATTCCGCCGTGTGGTGAATGTACCTAGCCCTGCTCAGGTGTTCCAGTGGAGGCTAATGCCGCATAAAGCTGTTTGTGCATGTCTATCCTGCATTGCTCCACAAATCTTGTTTGCTTCACTGAATATGTCTGTGTGATTGCCAAAGCAAAGGAACTAGCTATAATCCATCAGGACATCTGCTAGATCCGACTGGGCCTTCAAAACAGAGCTGCTTCCTCAAACTAAAACAACAACTCTGGCATTAGAAGAGGACGACACATGGAAACTACTCCAGGTGCAGCTCTATGGCCTCATGGATAAACAGGTGATGCAAAATCGCCAAAAATGAAGGCAGAAAAGAACAAATAAAGAAATTCCTCCCTACTACCATTGGGTATTGGTACTTCCTGCTTTGATGGATATTTTGTGAGCTGGTTCACTTTGTGTGTGCTGAGGTTATGACAGCATGATGAAGGTTTTTAAGACTGGTAGTTGAAGTAAGTCAAACACAAATAAACAAACCTAGTACAGACCAATGTGACCTTTCCATTTGGTAGCCTCTATAAGTTTTAATTATTTTGTGGCTAGCTTTTGTCAGGGTCTGCTGCTTCTGAGCACAGAGCAGAACAGGCTCCACTCTCATCCCTTTAAAAGCACTGCTCCCTCAGCGTGACATGCTGACAGTTTGGGTAATGGAACAGAGACTTCAAGGCAGCTTCCCTTAAGAGAAAACTAATATTTTCATAGGCCACGAGAGGCTGATGACGCTGCCAGCCCAAAGAGCGAGACGAGCTTTAATAAACTCACACTTTACAATAGCTTCATGAAAAAGGTAAACAAGATAAATACCTGCTTATTTTCACACACAAACCCAACCACTTAAACTGACAGGACACTCGCTGTAGTCTGAAACCTCTGCACACCATTATCATTGTATTGTGCCACACTAGGGAGGCAGTTTTTGAAAAGGTAGATTTTTATACTTACAAAAAAACACTTTTTTTCCACTGTTGCAGTCCCGTATAGCTGTGTTTTTCAACCTTTTTTGAGTCAAGGCACTCTTTTTTTTGGTTGAAAAGATTCTGTGGTTCAGCTGCTTCTAAAATGTTACTAATCCACAGTTTTTACCTCCAACAAATTTGTAAAATGTTGTAAATATTGTCAGTGCCACAGTGGCTTTTAATTTCTTTCTTTCTAATTTGACATGATTTATGTTTGCCCAGGAATAGTAATAATTATTCAGTTAAATATACATGTGAATCTGCAAACCCAATTTGTATTTTTAAAGCATTCCTGGCAGTCCCTTAGAGCTTGTCACCAAATGAACTGGAACTGAACACTGCAGATAACAAAATAAATAAAATATGCATATGAGTGTAGATTGTGAAGAGCCCCATACTGATCTTACCAAAAATTATTAATTTGTAAAGACAATATAATCTCTATTCTAAACAGACTGCCCAGTGTTTGAAGAGCAAGGGAAATGTCAGACTTAAGGGAAGAGAGTAATCAGTTCAGAGCTGCATGTTGCTTAGTAACCACAGTTATATGCATTGGCCATTTTCCTAGGTTATATATCTGTTCACAGTGATGTCCCTGAGCAGTACACTGGCTAAGAAACTCCACCAGTTAAAGCAGTCTGTCCTTGCGCACACATCAACAGAGAGCATTTTGGTATTACTGTCTCCCCACAGAGGAGTGGGAGTGGGGAAGGGGGAGCGGGGAGAGGCAGAGACGTGAGTCGCATGGCAGCCTCACAGTTTTACCTCCAGGCGCCGGCTGTCAACATCTCGACCACAGAATTACAAACGGCAAAGCTGTTCCTGGAAGCACCACCAGAAGATGGCGATCATACACACAGCAAAGGATTTAGACAGATTAATCAAGAGGGGAGAGGGAGGGACGAGGGCCAGTGGTGCAAACTTTTGGTATTCCTGGTATTGTCAAAATGGATAATATGTAAATTGTAACTTTAGCATATCCATTGATGTTATTCATATGAAATGTTCAAAAGAATCTTGTTTAAAGCAGCACTGCATCATTTTTTGGAGGTGGTACATTAGTTCTTTGGAACATTCTCCATGGAGATAAATAAGGATTAAACTACAAGGAGCATTACATAGTTTTAATGTCTAAAGTCTCTGGACTCCTATACACAAGTCTAAACACCACCATGTGTACCAAAGTGCGTTAAACCTGTGTGACGCACTGCTCCAAGTTGGTTAATCTGCTCACACGGTTTGTGTTCACACAAACTGAAAATAGTTCATTTAAATCCACCTTTTTGCTGTCCGTGATGTTTTTGTTGGGTATGTTTTACTGTATGGTTTCTAACTTCTAAATTCGATCTTGCATTTACTTGTTTTCTTCTGTCCAGTGGCTGAGACTATTGTGTAATTAAAAGTAGCAAGAGGAAAGGTGACATAGATTACAGATTAATTCCACTGGGAGACTTTTTTTTTGCTGGAGCTGACCGCGAATCTTTTATCTAAATAAATGAAGAGTACACTTGGTCTCACACTTGCAGCTTCAAAGTTGCTGACCGCGAGTTAGTGTGTCACAGCGCAACAAAACAGGCCCCACACAGGAGCTGCAGCTGGACCGGCTGCAGTCTGAGCGAGGAAATATAGGGCAAAGTCTAATGGCTAAAGTCTGAAAGTGTATTTTGCTGGACTGATCATGAGAGCACTGAGAATTCAACCTTCAGGGAGCAAATATAACAAGAGCAATCCGAGATTTCTGATCTATGCCAAGTGATGATGTGGACACAGAAAATTTCATGAAGATCCGTCCAGCAGTTTCCAATATATGCTACCAAGATTGTAGATCCAGATCCAGAATCCAGATCTGGATCCGGATCGTCACCAAAATTTTACGGATTCGTCCCTGCACCAAGATCTAGCTCTGGTGAAGATCCGGCCAGGAGTTTCCGAGAAATCCCGTCCACAGATACATAATGTCCTTGGTGGAGATAACAAAACGTTATATATTTTGAATTTAACAAAATCCTCAAAATGTTTCATGCAATAGGAAGCTGAAACCTATGAATATCCACCTCACACTGCATTCATAAACAATTTTATGTCATATCAAACTCAACAAGAGCAATCTGAGATTTCTGATCTCCACCAAATGGATGACGTAGGCATAGAATCCAGATCCGGATCCAGAATCCAGATCTGGATCTGGATCATCACCAAAATTTTACAGAGTCGTCCCTGCACCAAGATCTACCTCTGATGACAATTTCATGAAAATCCGGACAGTAGTTTCCGAGAATTCATGAAAACGGACAGTAGTTTCCGAGAAATGTCACTAAGATTGTATATCCAGATCCAGATTCCAGGCCCGGATCCGGATCATCACCAAAATTTAATGGAGTGGTCCTTGGGCCAAGATCTACCTCTGGTAAAAATGTCATGAAGATCTGTCCAGTACTTTTTGAGAAATCCTGTCCACAGACAAGTAAATAAATAAATAAACCGACTCGATTACATAATTTTCTTGGCAAAGATAATAAGGCCTTTATGCATAATTCCAGAAAACAACACATGAGATGGTTTGTTCTGTGGTGACGTTCTGTGTTTTTGGTGCGTTGAAGATCGGCCAACTTCAGGGATTGTGTTGATGTTATGGTCATCAAACATTTCCATTACGTTAGATATTACAGGTGAACATAATAATGAGAGACACGTGACAATTAAACACACATTTTTATTTTTTTATTTTAATTAAACTATGTGTTTAAATACCTCAAGCATAATGACCATTTGGGAAAAAAATATATCAAAACTACCAATCCTAAGAGAGAAAGCATTCTTTGAGTTCCACAAGCGCTGGCTGAAGGTCAGAGAGAATTGCCAGTCGGAGTAAAAAGAATACAGCCATGATCCAGTGGTACAAAAGGTGAAGGTGATGTGGAGGCAGTAGCTAACAAGAATTTCATGTTTTTGTCCAGCTTGGTTCAATTTTCCTATTTTCGATGCAAATAACGTCGGGTACAGGAACAGTAATTCTTTATTCATTTCATATATTAAAAAATGCTTTAATGATCCTCGCAATAAACTGCCCAAATCTGTAAAGAACGGAAATAGAAAAAAGAAAAGAAGCTTAAGTGCTCCCTGCCTTTCTCTCTTTTAATATAGGAAAAAATAGACATTGCTTACCGAAAGTAGAGGAGATTACTGGTATCCCACAGTCCATTGGGCCACCACATATTAAGTGTTATAGATTGGAGGCTTTTTCCTTTCATAAGGCTTTCGACCTGTAGACCCCTTCAGTGTTGACCACTTCCATCTCCAGGGCTTTTATTGATGTTCATTTGCTCAGATTTTTGTCTGAGTTATCTGGGTTTTAAATGCTTAGCAAAGGATTAAAAAGATTGTTTCAAAGCCACTATTACCATTAGGACAGATAGTATTTTAGGATCTATTGTCATCATAAAAACATGCAGGAGTTGTATTTTTTTTTCATTCACATTGAGAATTTGTCTTTCAACCAGAAAACTGCCTCGTGATCCAGAGCTCCACTGTGTGAATGAAGCAGAACAACTCCAAGTACGTTTCTGAGGAGATTATAACATGACTTAAATCTTAAACACAAGAGTCAGTTCTGTGTTGCATAGGAGCTTACATCTTCACACACACATAGACACATATAAAATACACAATATTTTGGACAAATAGAAGCAGAAACACCCACTCATCCAGGTGTGGGCGGGCAGAGGTCAAACCGTTTCAGGCGTGATTTGCAAATACATGTGGTGCAAACTGTTCAAAATAGCTCTAGTCCTTTACTGTAAAAATCTAAATTTGGTGCAAAAAACTGAACTCGGTGTAGACGGGGGCTGAGCCAGGACTAAAACAGGGCAAAAACTAAGTCCACATTATAATAAACCAGGCTCAAACAGGACTAAACCCAAGTGCAAACATGCAGAGTCCACTACTTTAGGTCTTCGGGTAAATCATGATTTGCCTATAGTGAAAGGGTTTCTTCTCTAACACCATTTATTTATTTTAATTTATTTTACAAGAAGTTCTCTGCATCACATAACAAGAATCTCCAAGGCTCAAAATGCTCTCTTCCACCTTGTGATGTCATGAAATCGTTTTTAAGTTCAGATTGGCAATTCCGGGACTGAAATCATCCAAATGATTCTAGTGAAAATGGTTTAAAAAGTTGAGCACTTCCCGTATTACCACATGGAACAGAGTGTTTTTAGTTTGACTCAGAACTCGGCTAACAACATTATAACATAGACCAGAAAATAGTGAAATTCTCGTGCAGGGCTTGATGTTAATCTGAGAGGACACGGGACGATCTCAAAACTGCTAAACTGCTGTAAGTAACATGCAAACAAAGCAAGTGGTAACAGCTTCGTATTTCCATGCGTCACCACACACCGTAGGAGTTCTGATCATATTAAAAACACAGTATTCTGCAGGGGGAGGAGTAGGAGCTGCGTTCTAAAGCCTCAGGTTGAACCCATTCTCCTGCTGGGACACACCTGTTCATGTTCGCAGGATTGATGAAATTAGATGCCGCCTTCCGGAAAACGTGTTACAGGATGCACGGACACTCCAGGCTCCATCGATGTGTTTGGATCATATTTTACTGTACCCACTCACTGCTGTAATGATATAAAAGAAGGGTTACATTATGTTTTTTTTTTCTCAATTATATAATAGAACTGAGGACCTAAGCAGTTTGTAAAATGTCCAAGGTTGTGCAGGTACATGTCAAGTGCACTTCCATTACCACTTGAAATTAATTTAAGACATCTACATTGAAATGAATCAGCACTTTGTTATGAATAGAATAAGAAGAAGAGATTGTGATTATTCTATTGAAAGTCCATCTTCTGGTAAAAAATTGAAAAATCTGTATATTTTCTCTTATATTCTCTAACGACCTAACTTTTGCAAGTATTGTAATAATGTTAGGGTGGAGCTGTATATAAATGAAACTACCTAATGTATGGTTAAGTGCTGTCAAAACAAACTGAGAATGCAACGCAAATTTGTATCTCAGTAATTTGTGGCTTGACAACGTGTACTTGCTGTCTGAACGGTTGGATGGGACATAATGTGTTTTGAGTCAATGGCATTTAATGAGCCATATGGCTGGAGCATATAATAAGCCCATTTATTCACCTCACATGCTCTGTACTTATATACAATCTCACCACGCAGTCACGCCACATCCAGACACTGTGCTGTGAGCTGTGCAATATGCAGCCCTCCTCATCACCATATTTGTCTTTAGTCGGGCACTCATCACGGCCTTATGCACCTGTTACAATAATGAAACATCAATCCACGATCAACCGCAGTGGCTTTGTGAATGACTAATACCTGCAGTGGGTTTGTCTTGTTAATAAGAAAACATGAGTTCATTTATAGTAACACAGAAGACATGGAAGTATGAGTTTGTGCTACTTGCCATTTCACATGGATGGACACAGTAATTACAGAGACATTAACAAGAAACCAAGTTAAAACATCTGCAGTCTGACAGTCAAAAGGTCATTTGAACTTCTTAACTACCCCCGTCTCAGTCGTCTTGCCCACTCCCATGTGAACACAGTATTGTTGTTTCAAGGCCAGATTCATCAGAAACCACCACAAGACTGTTTCTTCAGTTGCCCGGCAACAGACCTATATCACCGGCACTTAGCCTTTTAGTTTTGGATAATTTGGATGTCTGGCAATCCATTTGTCCCACTTAGAAACATTTTTGATCTGAAGAGCCGTCAGTTAGTTTACATGAACCCATATAAGTAACTACATTAATGTTCAAACCAAGACTTCAATTAAAATGGAGCCATTATCCTGCACCATAGCAGATCATCCTCAGCTTGTGAGTTGTTTTCAATGATTTGTTAGTATGAAATGGCCCTGGTACCCCTTAAATTACACAGTCAACCAGAAAATGCATATGTATATTTTCAATTTACAGCAAACATAGATTTTAAGTATGTGATTTAATTATGTGATTTGATTCTACTTTCATATAGTCCTGTGCAGTATTAAAGCAGAACTAAGTAACTTCAACGACAGAGCTCCCCCTGCAGCTTCCCTGTGAGAATACACTGTTACCAAAGGACCTATTTTTTTCTTTTTCTTTTTTTTAATGAAATAAGGAAGTGTAATCATATACAAAAAGATATAACACTGGCAAATAAGGTTTTCCCAGAAACAATTTCTTGGGATCCACCATGTTTGCTTGGTTTGTTTTTCACCTCGAGGAACAAGAGGGGATCATGGACGATTAAACAATAAATAAATAAAAATGCATATTTATCCATCACATAGATTTACAGCAGTGCTTAATTAAAACGATTGTTCTACCTTTGGTTACAGTGCGATTTTGCTCTCTGGTTCTTGCTTGGCTGAAACAGTGAGTGTGAAGATCTCATTTTGAGGAATATCTGTGCATTCAGTGACGTGCGGCCATAGCTCACAGAAATGCTTGGTCCAGTTTCTTTAGGATTATAGATTGGAATTAAGCATGAACGATCCAGCTGAGAAAAGCACCTGTAAGCTTTGGGGAAAACATCTCCTAAGCCGCTGTGCTGCTGGGATAAACAGGTACCAGTCATTCAGAGGCATGCGCCAAGCACCAAATCAAAAGCACCACAGAAATAGAGCGGCCAGGAGAGGATTGTACGTATGAGCCAAGTCCAGTGCTAGGAACAAGGGGGTATGAATAGCCTGGAAAAGTTCCCTAATCTTTCAGTCAGAGTCCAAATCCAAAAGGGTTAGGCTGAGATGAGTGCTCATGTGTGAGGAGTGAGGCCATGTGCTTCTGAATGTGTGATAATATGTCTCTATGTGCAAGAGCCGGGATCAAAAGCAGTGAAGCAGGCTAACTGTTCCTTGCAAAACATCAAATTGCATAATATAGATATGTCTTTGTATAATGTAGCTTCTTCTTCAGGGCGTCTTTGGGGCTTCCTTGCTGATGTGAGGTGTGTGAGAGAATCCAATTAAACTTTGCTTGTGTAAATACTATTTATTAACAAAAAAAGAGTATAAGCCAATTACAGATAAAAGGTCCAAGAGCGAGATACCAGAACAGAGGAAATCTCATAAGCTCTTTGAAGGCCTCTCCCACTGAACTGATCAATTCCATATACTCAAGAAATGCAAACCCCTCAACTCGAGCTTATCCCAGATGTCTGTACAGTTCCTAATAATGCAGGGGCCTTCAGCTAATCGCAGGCTGTGTAAAGTGGAGGTAAAACAGCAGAGCAGATAATACAACAAGACAAACTAATGAATTTTTGGATCTTTGTCCCAAACATTTGGACGTATAGTCAAGATTGTCCTCTCTTTAATAGCCTAGAAGAGTGATGATTACTAAAATAAGGTCCAGGGTCCTCTAGGGGCCTGATAACTTTTTGGGGGGCCCCTGTGTCGACACAAGAATAAAAGAAAATTTAATTTGAAGTGAACGTCATTTATATGGGCTTAAATGAGCATTAAGCCCATATACATTATGATACGCACTGTTAACATAAAGAGGAGAATATTGCACATTGTTTTGAATTGAGTGCGCATTGTTATTGGAGGCCCCTGTACAATGTTCGGATAAATATGGGGCCATAACTATACAGACTTTGAGAATGACTGGTCCAGAATGAGAATAGCAGCGGTGATCATTTTCATTTCACACTCCACAGCCGGCGCAGTGTATGTTATCACGGCCCCACGACATCAGATGTAGAAAACGGAAGCACAGCCAAACTTGAATGGACAATAATATCACTGTGTCTTGAGGTTTCATGTCTCTGGGTCACGTACTGATGGTAAATGAACTTCTCCAGTGTTAAAACTCCGTGCATGTTGGGTAGTGCACGTTCACCGAGCCTTTGAACACATTCTGTATCTGTTTGTACTCAATATTACTGTAGTTTTCCCAGACTTAATGTTCACTTGGTACAAAACATCTTGGGATTGTTCACGCTGCTTCTAGAATCCTCATTTCTCCGACTTGAGCAAACCACTTGGTGTAGTTTTCATGTGCAACTTTCACTTGAATAGTTGTACTTACGATTATTTATCCAACACCGCACGAAAGCAGCGTCGTGCCTCTTCTTCCAACTCTCAGACTACAATGGGTGCACTTGCTAAACTTGCACCCAGATCATTTGGTTACTTTTTAAAACGGCTGAAATAGCTCTATTGTGTATCTTCCTTTTGTTTAAATTCGTTCATACACTTTGAGTTAAATGAGTCTTATGGTCTCTACCTTGTTGTTTAGTCGCTTCTATCTTGTAGTAGGCTAATTACAATTTGACATTCTCTTCAAGCTAGTTTCAGATGCTACTGTGAAATTACAATCATTTAGTTTAATCACATTCCCCTGTAATAGTAACCACCTCCTCGGCTTTCTTCACTCTCATTTTGTAGCCTTTTCTTTTCCCTTTTTTCTGCATAGTGTGGATACTTATTATGTGAATCAGACTTAATAATGCGGGCTCAAGCATGAAACGTCCTCCTCTTGAATTTAAGGTTCACTGGGTTAAGTCAGTGCCATTGTTATTACAAGTACAGACGCTGCATGCTTGGCTACCCTGATGCCTTACGTTAATAATGACTCAGGCTGCTACAGTAAAGCGTGCCGCAATGAAAGAAGAAGAACGTCTGTGATTTCCTTTTTGCAAATTGTGACTGAAATGCTCCAAGATTTCACCTGCTTTTAAAACACGCCGTGTTAAATCTGAATGCATTTCCATAGGCGGTAATTATTATGCATTGCACTATAAAGTGGAGGGAAACACCACAAATTGACTCCTCTCATTTTGCACACGGCACCTCTTTATCATGTTGTAAACTTATTGTGTTTTGATTAATTTCAAATTGCTTGCTTTGCTTCAGTAGACTGTGAAATGCACTTTCCCTTTTGTAGTTTTTCAATTTCTCTCATTGTAAGCGCGGGGGGATTGAGGCGGGTACAGAGTGGGCACAGAGAATGAACACATGGATGTCTGGTGTAATTAAGAAAGTGAAGTATTAGGACGGGCAGAGCCTTCACCAGCTATAATTCATCAAACATGGTCTTAATTAAATTGTTTACACAGATGTCTGCAAGCTGGCTTCCTTTTACCCCATGGCCCATTTTCATTATAACGTCACTGTGTTATTACCAAAGAATAAAGTTACAAAACACCATTCAAAGCACCTTTTGGGATCTGTTCATTTTTGCAAACAATTTAGACCTAAGCTTACAGCAGTTTTATTGTTCGAGAACCAGGAAGTGCATTGTCAGCATTACCGTGACTGCAAAACTTCACCCTGGCCTCTGAAAGTTGTGAAAATTGCTCGTAACTCATTGCAATAGATAAGAAAGATGCTAAAAACGTGCTTTGGTCATTGCAAACCATTTAAAATAAATTTCAGTTTTTCATATTTTTAATTCTGTATAAAATCTAGGGCATTTTTAGCTCAAACCGCACATGTAATTTAATAAATGCTCAAAATGGTTCCATACTGGGACACTCGCGTCAAAGAAATGACTTCTCCATGACAAGCAACAAGTAGAACAGCCTTAAGGACATTTTAGCTCAAGCCACACATTTCATAAATGCTCAAAATGGTTCCATACTGGGTAGGGCATTTTTAGCTCAAACCGCACATGTAATTTAATAAATGCTCAAAATGGTTCCATACTGGGACACTCGCGTCAAAGAAATGACTTCTCCATGACAAGCAACTTTGATAATTAAACTTTAGTAAATGCAGCTAATGCAACTAACTTCTGTATCCAAACATCACATCTTCTTTTTAATCAAATGAATGTATCACTCATGGCCTCTAAAGCAAAGCTAATCATCAGCAATAACATATGGTGAAGAGAAAGCCTCTCCTCCTCCTCCTCTTCCTCCTCTTCCTCCCCTGAGTGTGCTGGTGATGATGTCCACTATGGCCTGAGGAGACCTGTAGTTAGAGCCGGAGAACCCGCCTGTCAACACATAATTGATAGCTGACACATAACAGGTGTTTAGGACTGTCATTCTGCACTTTTCCAAGCAACATTTTATTAATGTTTTTATGCCTTTTATAACAGGGTTTTGACATTTGCTTTTAGAACCCGCTTGTGTGACTGTCAAGGCAGTAAGCATGTTGAGAAATGTTGAATATTTAGTGAAAAATAACAGTATTTCAGCTATTTAATTCCGTTTTATATTTATGCTGAGACCCTCATTAGCTTCAGCCTCATACATCATCAACTACTCCTCCAGAGGTCACTTTATGTTCTAAACAATAAAGGACTTCATAATGAACTTTAAATGCCCTATACTACACTATTTTCCATTGTGTTATAATGTTGTTTCCTCGTCACTAAATTACCTGGAGTTGTGTTGTTTGCATATTTAGTCTGAGTACTTCTCTCCAACAGAAAACACTCTTCTCCACCTTGAAATGTCATGTGGTAAGGAAGTGCTCCATTGTGTTTTCAGTTGGCTGCTAATCTCCACTAAACTAAAGATAAAAGGTACTGTTACTGCTTCATCAGGTGGAACAGAGCAGAATAGTAAAGGTTTAATCAAATGTGTGAATGAAACAAAACACAACTCCAGGCCTGTTTTTGATGAAGTAACAACATTATAACATGACTTAAAGTTCACAAGAATCCATTTTATGTCATATAGAACCTTTAATAAGTAATTGTTAATGACCTTTTTAGCATTTACACACAGATTTAAATGTTTCAGGCATGCATTTATTGGTTTTGAAAGAAGATCTTAAGAGCTCCCAGCGTAATATAATTAGGAATGTGTCTGATATTGCATAATCCTCATATTTTAGTATATTCTTTGGTGACTGATTTCATTCTAGTGTGCGCTCGTGTTCCCATTGACTTTGCATGAATGTGGAATTTTCTATCCATCTGAGCATGTAATTGACACTGACTTATGGCCCTTTTTGGGAGGAATGCATACATTAAGAATGCATTAAATAAAAGGTTCATTATATAACCTTTCCCCACAGTGATGGTATTGCTTTACTTTGTTAGACTGTTCCTCACTGTATGGCATTATAACTGTATGTATGTATCCTTACTGGAAGCAGTGTCGCCTCGCCCACAGATCTGATTGACCTGGTAAAGTTGCCTGGTTGTTAAATAGATCCATGTACATATAATAAATTGTTAACCCTCTACCAGAAAAGTTACACATTGCACCTTTAGCCCGATGGCAGCAAATTGAAGTAAATTAAAAATACATTTTCTTTACGTTGCCATAGATTATTTCAGTAATAGCAGTGACCAATGGCATAATGGGATAAAAGCACATGCAATGGCCGGGGCGCCAGAGGAAAGTCAGGGCTCAGAGCGGTTTCTCTATTTAGCAGTAACAAAACAGCCAAATCTTTACAGACTGAGTCACAGCCGACCCAGGCCACGGGAGGAATGCACCCTCTGTCTCCATCACTCTGCTTTATTAGGCCTGGACTCAGTGTGGTCTGGCCGCCCCCATTCCCTCTGTTATCTGAAGGCTTAAGAGCTCTGTGTGTGTGCCCGCCCCGCCCCCTCTCGCCCCCTCACACGTCCAGCACTCCAGGACCCCATGGAACTCAGAGGCTCGCGGAGGCCAGGCTTTCCCCCTGCAAGCTGCCCACCGAAAGATGGCCTTTAGCGGGGGATTTATGAGATATCTGCAGACAATTTCTGTTAGTGATGGTCAAAGCCCTCTCAGAATAGTAACTGTCTGTGTGTGCTACTAAGCCAATTAGAGCAAAGCATAAGGAAAGTGGCCTCTCAGACAGCGGACGCAAATGTGAAGCAGCCCAAATGAATCCAGAAAAACATTTTTATTGAAATAAAACCCTAAGCCCACAAGTCCATCAATAATAAATGGGACTGGCTCGTGTTTATAAAAAGAGATAAAAAACAAGAAGAAAAATTCAGGCAAATGCGCGTGAGCCCTTTAAAGAATGATCGATGAAAACTGCTATTAAAGCTCAGTTGGAAAATAGTTTGTCTTGTGAGCTTTAAGACACGTTAGAACGTTATTACCTCATCAAAAACATACCTGGAGTTGTGTTTTGTTTCATTCACACATTGGAGTAACCCTTTATTAGTCTGTTCCACTTTGTGATGTCATGTAGTGGTTGTTTGCAAGCCATATTTGACCTTAAGTTCAACAGAGATGCTAATTCCAAGGCTGAAAGTATCAACGTAATTCGAGAGAAGGTGCGTGGAGTTAAAAAAAACACACTTCCTGTATTACAACATGACATCATGAGGTGGAACAGAGTGTTTTCCATTTGAGAGGGGAATTTGGGGTTTGTTTTTCAGAAAAAAAGTGTAGTATAGGCTCTTTAAAGGTAGCGTACATAGTCTCTGGTTTAAAAAGGGAACAATTGCCTGAACGTAGTGCCTAACCATATTGCACATAGAGAAACCAAACAAGTTTTTCTCATTCTCGTTGTATAAATAGGTCTCATGTGAATGTCTCATGTGAAAGACCAGAAGCCCCAGAATTCAGTCACTGAAGCAGCAATGATTGGCTGCTGCTGGGGATTTGGGTAGAGACAATACAGACCAGAGAGAGGCATTTTAGGATTAAACTATGTACATTGTTTTTGTCAATAAGAATAAATCAACAATGCAACTGTCATCAGCAAGTAAGTATTTGATTTCAACATATTTCAACATATTTTCTACCTCCTATCTGGGCAGAAAATATATACGTCATGTTTATAAAATGTTATATATCAAAGAGGATGGTCTGCAACTTTTGTCTCTGGCATTGATTCAATACGAGTGGTTTTATTGCTTAGATACACATTGAAAAGCGTGCATTTTTTTACTGTAAGTGGGCTTGCTTTTCCTCAGATCTGACCTGTAACCTGTCTGTATGGAGATAGATTTATTTAATGGCGTACTGTGTGCACATGGCAGACCCCGTTACGTAGAAATGCGACTATATAGGTTCAATATTCCACAATATTTTAATAATTCGCTGTTAAATAACTGTTTTGCATGTATATTTGCGCGCGCTATGTCAACACATGCATGCACTTCATCCTTAAGTGTAAGATAATAGATGATTTATAAGCAGACTGTCATGTTCAAAGATCTTTAATACTACAGGGACCCGATGCATGTGTTTTCAGATGCTAAAAGTATCAATTGGCTGGTTCAATCACGTCACATCTCCGCAGTGTTTCGAGACCTTGTTTTGAAAGACGCTTGACAGAAAGCTACGACAGGCGCTTTGAACTTCCTCGATTCATTTAGCCATCGGCGGAAACTGACACATCAACACGAGCCCCGTCAGTGTCATAGTTAGCATAATGTTCGCCCCCTTTAGAAAAAATAGTCCTCGCTCAGTCGTTTCTTCAGTTTGTCACGCCTCATTCTCAAATATTATGTTCTTTAGTCAAAGTTAGTTCTTTTTGAAATAAAACTAGCCATTAGCCATGAACGTCAATGTTATAATTTATCCAATGTGTTTTCAGTTTAGTTTATTCGTCTTCACACATTCTTCAAAAACATAAATGGGACAAGGCCTGAGACGCACAGACTTCCCTTTCCCCAAATGCTTCCTCGAGAGCGTATTGAAACCATAAATATGCACGCTGGGTCAATATCTGCGTAGTACAGAAATCCAATATGCATATTGAGTCACCTTGAGGTTAATAAATGAACGATTGTGTAATTAGAATTTAAACCCCCCCCATAGGAAGATTAACATATTAGATCCAGCAGAGTGAAATGGCAAAACATGGAACCATCATTTATTTTATTCAACACATGACATATTCTGTGCATTAATGGATCCATATTACGCTATTTTTTTATGTTATTTGCACATATTTCTTCTTTGTAATAATTTCAGCCCTGGACTTACTTCTGAACTAAAGTAAAACGTCGCTGTTACCTTGAAAACTACCTCTTTGTGACATCACAAGTTGGAACAGAGCGTTTTGAGCATTGCTGATGTAGACAGACTAATAAAAAACTGTTACTCAAGCACGTCTGAATGGAGCATAACGTGGCTTAAAGCTCACAAGAGTCAGTTTAGAACCTTTAAGATTTGTTCACCTTTCAGTGTGTCTAGCTCCTCTCATGTGCCTCTACACAACAAATTATCTGTCAGCTTTTACTGCCCATGTGACCTAAAAAAAGATGAGAATAATGATGTAAGACTTGCTGGACCCATCGCTATTAGTTAAACTGCTGTATGTCATTGTATCCCTGCCCAAGATGGAGGACGGGAGGTGAAAAAGAAAAGGGTGAAACTGACATGTCTCAAACGCCGTGATGGAACTCGGAGTGCACACCGAATTAACATCAACATGATTAAACAGCAGCCTTTTGCATATCCCATATATCGTGCTCCTCTCTCCAATAAATGAAATAGCAGTTTTGTTGGTTCACTTATCATCCGCGGGAGTGAATTGCAGAGGCGTCATTAGCATAAAGGCCAAGTGACATACAGCTCATTTATAAAAGACACACGTGACTGCACTGGCCTGAACGCACCTAGCAACTCAAAAAGGATCGCGCAGACTCACATTTTTGCACGAGCGAATAACGGCGAATAAAAGCAGACAGAACTTCAAAACATCAGAAACAAACACGCCGATTGAATGTGCCGCGATGTGCTGAATTTTCATACGATTTGTCCATTCACTATTTATTAAATCCGTCAAATCAGATTTTTCATTCTGTAAAAATCCACACTGTTTCTCACTCTTTTATGTTGTTTTCCCTCATTTTTTTTCTTTTTATTACGTATAAGCAGCCATGTTTGTTTTTGATTCAAATGGATCACGCATCTCTCTGACTGATTAATCCGCCTGTCAGGAATCAGAGAGAAATGATACAGCTCCAGATCCACTCGTCTTTGTAAAGTTCCGTCAAAGCGTGTGGTTCTGGCTGGTCAGGTAAGTGACAACAGACACTTTTAATAATGAAACCACTTCATATGGTCAAAGTGATGGGTATATTGCATTAAAAGTGTGAAACATTTTTCTGGTGGAGGCTTGTCATCTTGTCTCCATGAAGATGTAAATTCTTTGTCTGAAACATTCCACAATAAAGAAATCAACGTATCTACATCAACTTCAGTATATCAAACTGACGACACCAGTGGGCCTAGTTAAAGGTCAGATCCACGGAGAGGCGACCACTCACACAAGAAGAATACATGATGCATTAAGGTAAATTTGAGTAATAATAATTAAAAAAAATTGAAAAACATAATTACATAAATGATACATGTTTAATGTCATACTACGTAACATTCCACTGAGACAGTTGCATAGT
>JACN01090639.1:0-14917 GCA_000787155.1 Scartelaos histophorus
ATGTTACTTTTCAATATTTTGTTGAGACTCCTTTGCAGGCAAAGACTACCTGTAGTTTGGAATCCCTGGACATCACCAAACACTGGGTTTCCTCCTTTATGATGTTTTGCCTTTACTGCAGCTGTCTTCAGTTGTTGCCTATTTGTGCATCTTTCTGCCTTAAGTTTTGTCTTCAGCAAGTGAAATGCTCAATTGGATTGAGATTTGGTGATTGACTCGGCCACTGCAGAATATTCCACTTCTTTGCTTTAAAAAACTCTTGGATTGCTTTTACAGTACGATTTGTATCATTGTCCATCTGTACTGTGAAGCTCTGTCCAGTCAACTTTGCTGCATTTGGCTGAATCTGAGCAGAAAGTTTATCCCTAAACACTTCAGAATTCATCCGGGTGCTTTTATCTTTTGTCACATTATCAATAAACACAAGTGACTCAGTGGCATTGGAAGCATCACACTGCCTCCACCATGTTTTACACAAGATCACACTGCCTCCACCATGTTTTACAGAAGATGTGGAGCTTTGGATCATGAGATGTTCCAATTCTTTTCCAAGCTTTCTTCTTCTTCTGGCCTTTCTATTTTAATGGTTTGCACATTGTAGTGAATCTTTTGTATTTACTCTCATGAAGACTTCTCTTTATGGTAGACTTAGATACTGATACATCTACTTGCTGGCGAGTGTTCTTCACTTGAGTGGATGTTGTGAAGGGGTTTTTCTTCACCATAGAAAGATTTCTGTGACCATCCACTACTGTTGTCTTCCATGGACCTCCAGGCCTTTTTGAGTTCCCAAGCTCAACAGTGCACAACTTTTTCTCAGAATGTACCAAACAGTTGATTTGGTCACTCCTAAAATTTCTGCGATCTCTCTGATGGATGTCTTCTTTTTTTTAAGCCTCGGGACGGTCTGTTTTACTTCCATTGAGAGCTCCTTTGACCACATGTTATGTGTTCACAACAACAGTTTCCAAATGCAACCACACCTGGAATCAACTCCAGACCTTTTCACTGCTTCATTGATGACAGGTTAACAAGGGAAGAGCCCGTGTAGCCCTGTTATTTATTTATTTATTTTTTGCAGCCTTCTGAGTTAATTGTCCAATTACTTTTGATCCCTTGAAAAAGAGGTGGCTATGTATTAAAGAGCTGTAATTCCTAAACCCTTGCTCCAATTTGGATGTGAATTCTTGCAAATTACAGCTGAGAGTCTGCTTTTTAAGCCCATATTGATTATATAATTGTATCCTGAAAAAGTTTTCGTAAACAGCTAAAAGGACAAAACTTGTGTCACAGCTAAAATAACAAAACTTGTATCACTGTCCAAATATTTCTGGGCCTAACTGTATATGTTTCGATGTACATTTAAATTTAAAGGTGTTAGTTGTAAAGCAGTTAAAGGTGTAGTTTGTGTAAAGAATATTAACAATGTGCCAATATTTTTTTTACTGACATAACAAAAATGTATTCTAAAACATATATATACTTCAGAGGAGGGTAATACACTTCTAAGGGGTATTAAATGCTAACACATAACATATTTAAATCATGTTACCTTTTATAGTTTTGAAAATGCTATATTCACCGAAAATAATGCCCCTAATAATCTAAAATCGGTGCTATTAGATTACATGCATTTCTCTAATGAAAGTACTGCACATCACATTAGGTTGGTGAAGTTGTAGTGTATTATTCTGCATTCTGCTTTTGTATATTTATAAAAAAAAATTGCTGTGCTGGGGCATGGATGATGTAGGCCTGTGGGCTGAGCTTTGGAGAAGATCATACAGCAACTGTAGGAAGGGCTCGAATAGTCCCTGGGAGGGGTTGCAAGATTACTCAAAAATACACAAATGACAATCCTTTTCAGGCATATTTTGATGAGGGAACAACATAATAACGTGGGAGAATGCTAAAAAAAAGTTGATTTGATTTTGCATAATACCTCCTCTTTAATGTAAACTGTTGATTTTAATTTTGGATAGATAGGTACAGTGCGTAATCTTTAGGAAGAAAAATGTGTTAAATAAAAAAAGAAAATCACTATGAATTTATTTTTGCATGTAAAGACAAAAAATCATGGTGGACTACATGCCAGAGATTTCAAATGCTTTTGGAAAGTAAAAGGAAATCATCTGTGAGAAGAGAGGAGAGTTGACCTTGCATGATCGATGAGAGCAGGGAATGTAGAATGGGAAGTGCTGTGGTTTGGGCTCTGCTGTGCAACAATACACTGTTGGATAGTTGAGTGAATGCAATATTATGCCCTGCATGTTTCAACCGTCCTGAGAAAGCTGTCTGATTCCCAGTTAAAACAAACTTAGATCAGAACAGGCAATGCTTTAAGAGGTCAAAGAGAAGGGCTAAGAGAATGATATAAAAACTGAATCATGGTTGGAAAAGTATATTTGCATGTATTAATGCATTCATGGTATACAGGTTCTGGCCGTTTAAGATCACCACTAAATCCCATGAAGAAAAGCCTAATTAAACTTAAATTACTGATTCAGCACCTTGTGTCAGAAGCTGTCATTTGGCATTGTAGAGGTTTGGAAGTCTTGCAAGTATTCAGTATTCAACCATAATAAACAGCAACCTTTTGAAGTGAAAGACAGATATTAGAGTTATACAAGTATTTGATCCCTCACTGATTTTGTAAGTGTGTGTACTTACAAAGAACAGTCTATCATTTTAATTGTAGGTTTATTTTAATAGTGAGAGATAGAACATAAAAAATAAAATTCACAAAATAACTTTAAAGAAAATATATAAACTTATTTGCGTCTAATGGGTGAAATAGCATTTGAACCTTCTAGCCAAAGACTTGGTACTTGCTAGCAGACCCCTTGTTTGCAAGCACAGAGGTCAGAGGTTTCTTGTAGTTTATGACCAGGTTTGCACACATCAGAAGGAATTTTGGTCCACTCTTCTTTGCAGATCATCTCTAAATCATCAAGGTTTCATGACTGTCGCTTGGTAACTCGGAGCTTCAGCTCCCTCTATAGGTTTTCTATAGGGTTAAAGTCCAGAGACCGGTTGGGCCACTCCATGACCTTAATGTGCTTCTTCTTGAGCCGCTCCTTCGTTGCCGTGGCTGCACGGTTTGGGTCATTGTCGTGTACGAAGACCCATCCACAATGCATTGTCAGTTTCCTGGCAGAGGGAAGGAGGTTGACTCTCAAAACTTCAATGGAACATATCTCCTTCAATCCTCCTACAGACGCGGTGAAGTTGTCCTGTGCCCTTGGCGTAAAAACACCCCCAAAGTAGAATGTTTCCACTTCCATACTCGAGGGTTGGGAAGGGCAACCTACAAAATCAGCAAGGGATCAAATATTTCTTTCCTTAACTCTAAGCAAAGGCATGTTGTGATCGGCTTTTATCCCAGAGGAAGTCAAAAATGAATCCTGTAAAACTTTGTGTAAAGACTGTAACTGTAAGGTGATTTATGTTCTGATGTTTCAGGGCATTCTCTCCATAAGGCAAGTGGATCCTGAATAATCACAAACAGTCATCACAAACTTAATCACTGTGATGTCATTGTGCTGATTAGAGGTCATTGAGAAACTTGACTTGATGTCTCCACTTCACACCTGCTCCCTGTCTGTTAGCACATCTGTCTCCTGTAACAGTGAAAAGTCAGCATCTCTAGTGTCTTGAGTTTCAGTTGGTACATTACTATCACAATAGATGACAATGACCTCACTACAATCAGCAATTTTAGAGAAAATACATTCATTCAACATTCATTCTATTCATTGTTGGTTATGTATGCCAAGGCTCGTCTCACTCAGTCAGTTACTCAATATTTTCTCATACAGGGCATTTCACAAATCCAAAGAATCTGGTGATACACCAGAGGCTGGAAGAATCTCCATTCAGTGATCAGTGTGGGCTCCTCCTGCCAGTCAAAGCAATATCTGGAAACACTAAAACATTTTACAACAACAGAATCACAACATCCCAGATTTCTTTGTCAACATAGCTCCACAGACCACACTAGCCATGACAGCCAGGGACAATATCCAGACCCAGTATAACCCATCTGCCCAAGGGCCACAGCTCAAACACAATAAGCTTTTGGTCACGGAGAAGGTTAAGTAAGGTCAGAGAACATTTTAAACATTTAACAGTGTCCACTAGTATAAAGCAAGCATTCATCACAACACATTTGTGTCTTAAGTTTTAATCAAATGCAAGCAGGCTTCAAGTACTATTATTCCATGTAAAGATGACATGTTGCGAAGCGTGAGAAATCCAACAAGTTATTGTCTTGTGCAATCCATTCTTGTGCATACACGCCTGTGTGTAATAGTATGCAGAGATTACACAGGGAAGCTATAGGCCTCCATTCAGGCAGAAGGGTCTGTGGATTTAAGCTCTAAGAGAGTCACCATGTAGCCGGAAAGCACCATATCAGTTAGAGGGGACAATGCCATGGCGAATAGCAAATTGAGACCACACACACCCCACTCTGGGCACATGATGTTTGTCTACCGACTATGCTAGGCTTTTGACACACTCTGAAACCTCCTGCACTGAAGCGTTGCTTCACACTGGCTCCTTTAATGACATCAGACTGAGCATGGGTCACTCCTCTGTTTGATCATTAGCAGACTGCACCTGAATGCTCCACCTGTGGTGTACTTTAACCTCTCCTCGCTGACACGGAATACTCTTTTATGAACAATGCACTTGGAAAAAGCTTCTCTTTGCTCATCAGAGTTCTTTTCTTTAAAATAATTATGAAGAAGGATGCAACAAACATTCAGGGCAGGGCCTATTACACATGAGGTTTCGTCTGGTAGGTTTAAACAACGCAAGTTCTATTGTGTTGTATTGAGTTTTGATCACTGTGAAGCTGTTCACTGTGGCATTACCTGTAAAAGCTGGACAAGCCCAATCATGTCAGGTTAGCATTTGTCAGTGTGCAGGTATTAGACACAGTCTGTTTCTCTCACAGACCAGTAAGCGTACGTTGGATTCGGAGATACTCTATTTGCTCATCAATACAGGTAAGACTTTATTATGTACTTCACTTATTTGACAAAGAAAACTTAGATCTTAATTTGTGTCCAGTTTTTAAATTAGAACCAACTTTGAGTCACTAAAAAAGAAGTAGCAGATATTTACATTTTTAGACAACTAGTTTTCATAGACTTCATTAATTTGATTTGGCTTTAAGACAGTACTCCTGGATCAAATCCCATGACTCCTCCTTGGTCAAACTGACATGTTTAGAAAGGAATGCTATTGTGTCCACGCTCGGCGGTCTCCTGCTGCTGTTAAAGTACCGATAAAACCTTTACAGGCACACAAAACCTGTTTGCTGTAGTGGCTTACAAATTTACAGAGTGAGTGTTTCATGTCACGAAAACACATCTTATGTGGGCAATGCTGTTGGCGAGACTGTAAAATTACAGACACAGGGAATGATGCAGCACCATGCCAGCATTGATTAATTACATTTTGTTTTTACTCAATCAAATGATTACAGGTCACGGAAAGCACAGGTTTTATTATTTACCAACACTTAATTTAGTGCTGCGTGGATGGAAGTGCAAAACTATGTAACATGCACCACTCACCACGCTTCCTCTCAAATGTAAAGCTCTAGGGTGGAAGTTTCTTATTAGCTTCCATTTCCATTTTAGTTACAACACTGCAACTAAATAATAAATAATGAATCCTAGCAGTCTGTATTACATGCGTGCACCCAATTTAATTTTTAAATTGATTACCAATAGATTTAACAGTAAACCGCCTTTTATTGTTTCAAAAGAAAATGTACATTAATATGATTTATTAGCATGATGGATAACAATAGGGAATGTGTTTGATGCTTTTGGCAGGAAAAGGCTAGTAGACTTTGAACAAATGCTAGACCACACCTGCATTTATGGGAAGAACTGAACTTTCAGGAATAAACATTTTGAAATAACGGCTTTGAAGCATAGTTGAATCCTCTCTTGCCAAATTGCTGTGTCTTATTAAGAAATATAGAGCTGAACAGGTGTTGTTACTAACTTAATAATGGCTGCTTATTCTCATCACCTTAAAAGATAGTGTCCAGTTATTTCCATTTGGAGCAGAGCTTGTACACATGCTTAGACATGTCGCGCATACAAGCCTAGGCAAAGAGGAAACTTATATATAGCACTTTACAACCCATCTGTATATAACTTAGATCTTAGAAACAAGTTGATTTTGATTTTAATGTTCTTTTTATGGGTTTATTTTGTAGATGGCAATGCACACATTCTGAGACTTTTATCTTCAAACACAAAGGGTTTGAGGTCATCAAACCGGGACCAAGTGCCAAGATGCCACTGAGAACATCCTTGTACAGAAAGCCCTCATCCAGCCGCTGGTCCACCAGGAAGCGCAACAATGTGTTGTCAGTCAACATGATCAGTCGACCACTGGCCGATTTCCGTCACCTCACACACATTGGCAACAACGCCGATGCAGACAGCTTCGGAGACCTCTCCTTTCTAAAGAAGGGCCATAGTCTTCTGCTGCAAAGCTCCCAGAGTGAGCAGAATATTTTCATGGCCTGTTCCCCACCACCAAAGCCCCCGCGGCTCAACCTGGATGAGTCTGAAGGTTCAGAAAGCCCTGAATGGGGGACGCAGAAGAGAAAAAAATGCAACTCAATGCCACTACTTGATAGTGATGATGGAGAAACCGAAACAGAGCCAGATTTCCAAAAAGGAAATCATGTTTTAAGGCAGAATTACAGCCCTAAACGGTACAATGAACATTCAGACACTGGAAAGGATCATTCAGACAGTAATGCAACAACATCAAAAGATGAGGACAGTGGATTTTCATTTAGCCTTGACCTGGGTCCCTCCATCTTGGATGATGTACTACAAGTAATGGACAAATGTCATAATTAAGGACAAATAAGCATTTCAGTAGAATTATCATGGATTATAAACCAGCAAACCAAGATCAAATTCCAAAAGCAATAGACTGAGAATTTTACTGGACTAATTTTTTTATGGCAGCCAGCGTGAGCAACACCGAGTTATGGTTCACTTAGGAATGCATGCATGGGGCTAACAATTGACCTCCTCCCATGACATTCCATTGTTGCACATTTTTTACCTCATATTACTTTGTTGTAATAACCCAAACCGCACCATACAGCACCAAAGATGGCTGTTCAGACTTAAAAGTGCTTTGTGTTTAAAGAAGAAAAGCTGTGGCTACAATCCAAGGTCCTCTAGCTGTGATGTCGTGGATCTTGGCGTGCTTGCCAATCTATTGTGTGCACAGGGCCATTTATACTCTGCACGCATCCGAGAGGCCCTGCTCTTAGGTAGACCAAGGTACCCCCCATCTCCTATTCCCAACAATGCAGTAAAAACAAACACTTAGCTCTGCTTTTAATAAAAGCCAGGCTATAGTGGCGGATTGGGCAGCAGACAAAGCTAGGCCACAAGTCCAAGACCTCAAAAAGGAAAAAAGTCAGAGCAGGCTGTTTTCTTAGCTGCAAATCAGAGTCCAATGTTCTGGTGATGGAGCACGAGAGGCAGTGGTAAAGAGTAATGCGATACTTCCATACATATGTACATACATATACATATGTAGGGGGTGTCACGGGTGGAGAGACAGACACCCATTTCAGCAGCAAAATGGATATTTAAACTTTACCTTCTGACTAAACACAAGCAAACGTGAAGAAAAATACATTGGCATACAATGATAAAGCAGCAGAAGGAATAGTTGCATGCAACTGATTAAGTTTAAATCCATAATACACTGCACCAGAGAATGTCTGTGTAACGTCCACTCTTTAGAAAATGAGAGGCATTACATGTGACCAATTTAATGGTCATAAACTAAAATAAGATATTTTTCAATTGTTTTGTGGCCAATTGCTCATGTGAAAGACATTGTGTATGTTTATTTGGCCTAAAATCAAAGCCACTGAAGAAGCAATAAAATCATTTATGAAATTTCCAGAAGAATTATGGCCAAACTTCGACTACAATAAAAAACAAAATAAATAACAAACTTAAAATAGACAAGTCAAGTTTTAGAACTGCAATCTTAAAAACAAGTGAGACAGTTAAACAAGCTGTATCAGTCAAACTGTACGATTTCTTATTTTCTTCTGAAAAAAGTCCTTGGCTGTGTGACTTCTGGCTACATATGTGAGTGTGAAGACAGACTGGATTTACATTTGATAAGTTTTCGGCCAAATGACTGATGCAAGAACAAAGAGCCTATAATTGAGGACAAATTATCTTGTCTACGCATAAAGTGGTCAAGCTGTGAAGTTTCCCTATAACATCTGGTACCACTTCTCTTCTGTCTAAAAAATAAACTTGCAGCTATACAGATTACAGAAGTATCCTGTCATTTTGACCAAAAGGTAGCAGTTATGAAGTAATTTAATTGTTTAAAAAAAAGCTTAAACAGTGCATACGTACTTCTTCTGATGCTGCACATTAGATTTTGGTGTTGATAGTTAATACAGTGACTATTTTATAATCCTTCTCACATGTGTATCACTATTCAGAGAAGGGTCAGGCCAGGTTTAATGAGCCAACTGCACAACTATATTCAATACACCTCCCCTAGGCAGAGGGGCTACTTTAGGTAAGAGTGTACTTTCAGCCACTAGCAAACCAGCAAGCTGGAAAAACAATCCAAGAATAGTTGCATCTGGTTTTTGTCGTGACAAGCCTTCTGTGATTCTTAACATAAAAATGGGAGGAACAGGCGTTGAAAGCATGGATCTAAATCCTTTATATTGTACTGGCTGTAAGCTAAGCGACACAATGAACCATAAATCATGACACAGTGATTGAGGATCAAGTTCAGTTCAGTACAGATGGTTCAATGTCCGTGACAAAAGTGGATATTAAACAATGGATTCTCTCTGCAAAATCTATTTATGACATTATACTTGGCAATGCAATTATTAAATAAACTCTGTAAAATCAACAAGTGTGTTTGGACTGTATTAACTTAAGGTACACAATGTATACTATAACATTATAGTTCCAAATCCGTAAAGAGAACAGGAAACTATAACACAAAGTCTTGTGGTGGTCAAATGATAAGTGCTGATTATCAGACATATTTACTAAAAGTACACCAGAAGACTCTGTGACTCTAGAGTCACACTTCCACATCTCATGATATTTTATGACCCAAAGGGAATGCTACGTTTAATAGAGGCCTCAAAAATGATTGAGTAAAAGGAAAGGTGGGTGGAAGGAAGGGTGATGCTGAGGTCATGTAGGTCCGCATATGTAACATTTTCCTTCCAAAGTTTGAATGGATGGTATCTTCAGTTATATTTTTTAGGATGGTGATGGTCAAATTGAAACCTCAACTAGATTGCATGGACCACCACGACTGTTTGGGCTCACTTTATCTCCATCTCAAACGCCCCTCAAGGCCAAAGAAACAGATATTTCAATTATGTCATGTGGGTCCACTTAAGCAAGAAGCACATTCACATGGGGCTAATGTGAAAAGTACGCTGTATTCATTGTGCTGTCCTTCTCAGGTGTAGGACAAAAAAACACTGAAGCAATCAACTCTAGTAAAAGGGGGGTTACCATAATAACATTAAAAGAGATTAGAGTGACAACTCCCAGTGTATGGGCTCAGACTGACATAGGGGCTGAGAAATTGAGCTGTAGGGTGAAACACAGTTCAAGAAACAAATACTGGAATTCTGAAGGGACTTTGTATAACATGCTATCCAATCCCCACCTATGGTTTCATTGTCCAGATAAAGCTCAGGAGACTAAGAAGAACACACAAACTATATTTTGCTCAACTTTCCACTAAATAAAAGATACTTAAAATCTGGTTATGCTGAGAACCTGATGTGCATATGCTAACTGCACGCTTATTTCCACAGTCAAAACACAGAGTATGTCGAATCAATTATTACAAGACTACAACATAACACTACAGTGATTTCAAAACCACAGAAGACACATATTTTTTTCAGGGGATTTAACGATTTTTACACATAATGATTAGTTAAAAACAGCAGTGTAAATAAAATACCATACCCACGGGACAGAAAACAAATTTAGCTAATTCTGGATAAATATTGAAAGGGAAAACATTTATAATCAAATGGAGTCCTGGGCACGCTGATTGCAGCCATTGAGTGAGTCCTGCCATTCTATTATGGCACCGCACTACTACAACATTCCTGGGATCTGGTGGGTCAGTTAATGAGAGGAGCTGTGATGGCTTTGGGCCACTGCCTCAGGATCCAACAGAAATAAACTAGGGCCCATTACACCAAACACATTGTTTCAGGCCAGACAAGAAAAGTGTGCAGAGCGGGAAATATTTGCACGGCTGACACTAAGTAAACCACATATCTCTAGTTTGCTCAGCCATGACTAACTCTTTTCCAGTTCTATACAAATATGTCTATATCTTGCACTACCCTTACTTTCCACTGGGGGAAATATAGGAAGTACTTGGTAAACCAATCAAGAGAAATTGCCTCTGCATATAGTAGCTTGTACAGTTGTGTTCAAAATAACACAACTGTACAACCAGATCTATCAATGTTTTTGGTATAATTTATATTATTACATAGAAAATCATTTACCAGTAGGTGTAGAACAGTCAGAGAGACCAACAGACCGACATTGATGATATGAATGCTCCTGAGTCTGTGTAATTTAATAATTAAGTGAAAGGGGAGTGTTCAAAACAATAGCAGTGTGGAGCCCAATCAGTGAGGTCATTCATTATGTGAAGAAACAGGTGTCATTCAGGTGGCCCTTATTCAAGGATGAAGCCAGCACATGTTGTACATGCAATCTTCTATGAAAACCTGAGAAATATTGGTCGTGCCAGACATTGTTCAGAAGAACAGCGTGCTTTAATGAAAAAGTTGATTAAAGAGGGAAAAACATACAAAGAAGTGCAGAAAAGTATAGGCTGCTCAGCTAAAATGATTTTCAGTGCTTTAAAATGGAAATCCAAACCACAGAGACGTGGAAGAAGATAGAAGGCTACCATTCGAATGGATCGAACAATAGCCAGAATGGCAAAGGCTCAGCCAGTGATCAACTCCAGGGAGATCAGAGATGGTCTGAAGTTGCCTGTGAGTTCTGTGACAATTAGAAGACGTTTGTGCAAGGCTAATCTATCAGCAAGAAGCCCCCGCAAAGTCCCACTGTTAAAAAAAGACATGAGCTGAAGAGGATACAATTTGCCATACTGAACAGAACATACTGACTGGAGAGAGAAATGGAGAAACATTTTGTGGACTGATGAAAGTAAGATTGTTCTTTTTGAGTCCAAGAGCCACAGACAGTTTGTCAGATGACCCCCAAACACTGAATTCAAGCCATAGTCACTGTGAAGACCATAAAGCCTGGTGGGGCAAGCCTCATGGTATGGGACTGTTTTTCTTACTATGGTGTCGGGCCTATTTATCACAGACCAGGGATCATTGATCAATTTGCTTACATCAAAATACTTGAGAAGGTCATGCTGCCTTATGCTGAGGAGGAAATGCCCTATAAATGGGTGTTTCAACAAGACAACCACCCCAAGCACACCAGTAAGTGAGCAGCCTCTTGGTTCCAGACCAACAAAATTAAGGTTATGGAGTGGTCAGCCCAATTCCCGGACCTCAACCCAATAGAAAACTTGTGGGGTGAAATCAAAAATGCTGTTTCTGAGGAAAAACCAAGAAATGCAGAGGAAATGTGGAAGGTTGCCAAATCATCCTAGAACAGGGCTAGAACTGATATTTTTTTGAACAGCCCAATATCATTTTTCCTTCATTTTCTGTAAAGTTATTAAAATACTGATACCTTTCTTTTGATTTTGAGCTTTACTCACATTTTAAGAACACTGCTATTATTTTAAACACAACTGTATATATTAATCTAAAACCATTAAAAGTGGACTCGAATAATGAAGGAGCACGAGTTAACAGATGAGATCATAACAGTAAAAAAACAACAACTTTGTGATAAAAATATAAATTACTGAAATACTTCACATAGCAAGTATGATGTAGGCATAGCACTTTTTCAGATTCTACATAATAAAAAACTTGAAATAACAGAATTTGGTAATACAAGATCTTTGGCTGAGTGACTGAGATGAATAGTGAATGTGTTACAGACCTGTGTTGACATAAACTGATCTGTCTGAGGAGCAGTCACTGGTTCTCCTTCAAGCCACGAAATCTTCAATGGATTTCCACTTAGACCACTCTCATTCTTCACTGCCAGCTCCTGAATCACACATCAAGTAGTTTATCTGCCATTATCCCATTACCCATTCCTTCAGGTACTGATTAGTGTCTACAGTCTACAAGAGACCGTTGCCCGATCCATGCATGTTCTGTGCATGATGAGAAACCACAGCAACAAACAGCACAGTACATTACATTAGAATTCTTTAAAACAAGACTAAGAATGAATGGTGTCATATTGATCAGTCTCTCAAACTATCAAACTGACAACTTTATGTATAAAGCATCAAATGCAACTACAAACACTGAAAATGGATTGGTGCTTACCGCTGCTCTTACTGTTGCAAATTCAACCACGGCACTACCATTCTTCTTAGTTGACACAATGAGATTCAAGACATCACCATACTGGAAGCCATAAAAAAGAAACACACAAAAAAGGCAACATACCATTTTCTGATTAAATAAATATGAAATTCATTATAGTTGATCACATATTTTACAACAGAAACCATGCTAGAAGAAGCAAAGATATTAGTTAGAGAATCGATTTGTCTGAAAATAAAATTGGCAGGAAACAGAAAATTCCAGGAATGCAAAATCACAAGAGAAATGTGTGGAGTAAGCCAACAGTGACAAAGGGGACTCCCAGAAGGACTTGGTTTCAAAATAATTTCCCTTAAATGTAGATATGTCATTTCTAGTGGCCAATATACACAATATAAAAATAAATGTGTACTAAAGAAGAAGAACCAGCACACCACATTTAGCTCTCCCACACAATGGAGGCTATTTCTACTTGTCCAAACCATTAAATGTCACTTTGTGTTGTCGGTCTTCTAAACTGCTTTTGGCTCAAATTCACTGCTTTTGCTTTCAAATATGAAAACATTGCTACTTTCATTTCTATACAAACCTGATACTGCATTATTATATACAATGTCTGCATGCACTGGTGAACTTTAAACCAGAGACAGAATGAGAAAGGCATGTTTCCTCCCATAGCAGTTTTAGTCACCTGTAATAGGGGCACAAACTGTGTATGTGCCTTATAAAAGGCACAGCACCATTGCCCACCGCACACTCACTACAACTTAATTTTAATGGACTTTGCTTATATGATAGGATCAGTAAACACAAAATAAGGTCATGAGATATATAAGAACAATCAATTTGGAATTTCAGCATAATACAATTTACAAATCACAGATGATGGATTTCTTTAATGGGATTATTGAGATAATCTCTGAGAAGACATATCAGGAACATGACATACCTTTTGGAGAAGTCTCATAAGGATGTCATGAGAGTAGCCCCCTTTCGTCTCATCATCTTTTTTACATTTCCACTTGAGCTGGACAGAGGAGAAACATTGTTTTGTGGTGATAGATTTGGCTCAGTTTTAAGAATTAAATTAAGGGCTGGAGAATTAATCGAAAGATTGAAAGATTGAAAGATCGAAAGATCGAAAGATCGTGATTCAGTCATGTCTAATAGTCACTGATATGGTTGGGGTTTTTGAATAGAGGCCTACAGCCAGTCCTCTGTCAGTAATAGCATGTGGTTCGGATCAGACAGAAGACTTTGGAGGAAGTGTTTTTGTTTTGTATGGCACAGATTAAAAGTCTGTATTGTTTATTCTCATGAAATCAATACTAAGAGCTAATTTAATTTTGCTTTTGAAAAGGAAAAATCAAGATCAATCAATATGTGAGATTTTTTTTTCTCATATCAGCCAGCCCTACTTTAGATCACATTTCAAAACAAAGTTTATTTGTGTATTTATCAGGGACAATCCACATAAAAACATTGTCATACACAAAAAGGTAATATGTCTGTCCCAGATTATAGCAAAATTACTAATTTCCACCTTCAGTCTCTGGACAAAATAGGTCAATAGAGAATGTAAATGTCACTGTTCATAGCCTACCTTCAGTTTTGGGGTGACATGGCAACATCTGTCTACCCCTGAATCAGGAAAAAGAGAAAGAGAGAGTAATAGATCATTGCTTTGAGTGTGCTTTTGTGCATAGTGCTGAAAATTAAATACTTGATAAGAACACATTGCCCTGTGGACTCACCAGACTGTGGAGTCTGGGAATCTCTTTCCTTCTGAATCTGCTCTCTGATAAGCCTCTGCTCCTCCTCCAGCTGCCTGGATCCCTCCTCTCTCAAACGGGCAATCTTGAAAAAGACAGGCCACACTAAATAACATGGAAAAGTGCGTGTATGGAAAATTTCCCAAAGGTATCCACATGAGACAGACTATTACATTGTGCCATTTGAAGAAAAAACACCTGGAGGTAAACATTTGACTAGTGCCACCTACTGGCTTTCTCTGGAGATAAAGAGCACTAAAGCAACATTGGATTCATGCTTTGTGGTTACCTCTTCTTCAAGTGTCCTGGTCATCTGCACTTCATCTTGTCTGTGGGCTTCAGCTTGCTGCTCTCTGGCCTCTAAGTCTGTAAAAGTGAGCATGTCAAATAATGAACACCTGTCAATATTCAAATCTGTTCAAATGCAAGTCCAAGTTTATGTCCAATTTGTTCTACAGCATATTTTATGAAATCTGTCAAGTGCTGCCCAGAGACAGCATAAATATAAATAACACAAAAGGGAATTTGTGGTCAGGTTAATCTTAGTCCTAAATAAACCAGTAAAGCCAAATAAAAAGAAAAATATAATAATAATGATAATAATAAT
>JACN01001257.1:0-42594 GCA_000787155.1 Scartelaos histophorus
AAGTAACGTGCCCAACACTGTGTATAATTCACATAAAATGTTTGTGTAACTCACGTCAGTGATCTCTGGATGGGGGCACTCCACGTTGTGTGAGTCCACAGAGGAGCAGAGCTCTTCAAACACACAGGCCTTCTGTCTGGAGCACCACACACACCTGTACTTAGGGTCTGCGTTCTTACACAGACTGCAGTCCTGCCGACCCACCGCACAGTTATAAAGGGTGACTGCAAGACAAACACACAGAAAATCAGTGGTAAATCATTGAATTGTGAAGATCACTGGTTTTACTGCTACAACCTACATCTCCATGGTGATATTACTGCTTGGTCTGGAATGTTATAGGTCTTACTCATCTTGCATTGACTCGATTACAAAAAAAGTGTTATGGTTTTTTTTAAATGGTGAAAGACTCCGAAAACATGGATTCTCACTGTGAGCAGGGTCGCCTCTCCATAGATCTAACCTATAGTTTGGTAGCATCATCTGCTTGTGTCCAAGAAGATATCTTTACTGCTACTTCCATGTTGACGCAGGTGGCTGATCCTCCACCAGAAAAGTCCCATTATACATGTTTAAACATGCTGAATAATCCTGACTTTCTCCTGCTACTTGGTGAATATTATAGGTCCTGTATTCCACAAAACTGACTCTGAGCTTTAAGTTAGAACAGCGTTCCTTCATCATAAACATTGGAGCTGTGTTTTGTTTCATTCACACATGTAAACCTTTTTTATTAGTCTGTCTACATCTCCAAAGCTCAACATGCTCTGATCCACGTTGTGATGTCATGTAGTGGCAGTTTTCAAGTTAACAGCTCCTTTAACCATTTGTTTAGAAAAGACATATTGGATATATTGGGTCTGAGATTATCCAAATGGTTCTAGCAATGGTGCACCACATCAGGGTTTCAAGGTTTGTGTGTTAAACATGTGTGAATGAAACAAAACATGACTAAATGTATGTTTGTGATGACGAAACTACAGTAACAGATAGAAAATGGCAAACTAGGGGCCCTTTAAGTCTATATTTTTCAACTTGCTCAGATGAACTGTGAGAAAACCACTACACTCAGAACTCAAACTATACAAATGAATAGGTGAATTCTTCCCATTCAGATGTTGGAGCTGTACCGTTGAGGGTGCTGTCCATCTTTTTGCCTGTGTCTTTGTCCTTGACGTAGAAAAGCACATTGGTCTCCGGTGACTTGTCGAATGAAAACTAAAGAAATGAGAAGAGATGAATTATTAAAACCCAGTGCACTGATTAATGGCACAGACTTAAGCTTTCCTCCGCTTGCAGTGTGGGCTGCCACTCCCTCCGATGCCACGGGGGGAAAAAAAACTATAAAATATGACACAGGGTTTGGCAGATTTTCAACTAGAGAAATAAAATCGATGTTGAAAAAGAACGTGGCTGCAGGCTATGGAGAGTTTGAGCTTTCATAGATTGCCAAGTGTCGATGTGGAGCTAAAATAACTTGAGAAAAGAGGTGGCGGGAGCAGCAGAGGGCGCTACACAATATCAAAGAGTGTGGCAAAACAAGGGCACTTAAAATAGGGAAATATGGGATTGACAGAAGCCTTTTTCCACACCTGCCAGACAGTACGGCTAGACTCTCAGTAGACTATGAGTTATACTTAAGTTGGCTGTCTATAGATTGTAATATAGTGTGTACTTTTGGACAAAAAAATTCCAAAGAACTTACTAAAAGCAAACTTTTTCAACAAGGTTTTCCACTGTTCTCCCTGTACTTTACATTTTGGATATACTCAGTCAAATTCTGTTGTTTATTTACCTTATTTTTTATTTATCATTACTTATATTTACGTATTCATCGCTTTCCGTTGCACCATGATATTGAAGCAAGTTCCTACTTTGTGAAGACTGAAATAATAAAGCTTGTTGTTGTCTTGCCTGTGTTTAAGTCTGTTTCTACATGATAGAGTTATGCACATTTACATTTTCTGTCCTTTATTGTACAGTAATGGAATGAATGAATCAAAGATATTAATAATGCAACTCTCCACAGCTGCATGTCGACAAACTACAAAAAAGTACTTGCCAGATAATTACTATGATTGATGGACTTGGGTAATGGCTTAATGTTTAATATTATATGACGCACAGTGTATATTGTGTTATACATTGTACACATACACTTTTGGATTGGCCAATAAGCAGGCAGAAGGTGTATATGGGAGTGGCCCACATGAGAAAACCGTGACCTGACAAAGATCCACTGATCCAATGTTGTCATTTCCCTGCATTCAATGATCCTTCCGACTTGGATTTGGATATGACCGAGCTTACCGGTAAATGTTTTATTATGTTTTACATGTCTCACTTGTAAAAAACATGGACGCCAATTACAAATGTGTTATTGTTGTTGTCTATTTTCTGTTAGCGACTCTAGGAGTATTTAGCAACACCCGATAAAAGGAGTCTTTGTTCAGTACTGACCTCACCACAACACAGACCAAACCCACAGACAGTGATGTGGACGCAGTAAAGTACTGCAGTAATATGAGTGATTGAAATAGTCATTTAAACCACCAAAGTGTCCAAACACCATGAAAACAGTTCATACTTAAAAGTAACACACTGGATGCAGCCATCTTGGATTCTTGCTCTGTCTACTCTGAGCTCCACCGAGTTCCGAGTCGCAGTGTCCAAAGAAAAGTGCATGTCCTCAGATCTCTGAGTCGGATGAATAATCGAACGCAGGGTTCATTAAATGCAGTTTGGGAGTAAGTGTGCAGGCTTTGTCTCATTTGATATATTACTAGATCACTTTCTGCTGTGTGATACGTGCAGCCCTGTACAGATTGATACAGTAATAGCTGACATTATAGTGACAGGCCTAGATGTTATCATCTTATTGTTTTATGTTGTTATGATATTTGTATGAATGCATTCCCCACACACTCACATTGAATCCGTTGAAGCTGTAAAAAGTGTCAGCATAAGACACGTCCTCCTCTACGTTCTTCATCAGCTCTGTCCCGATGGTGAAGGAGCGACCCTGACCAATGAGAGACACAACATAGTCAATGAATGAAACTAATAAGCATCAGTGTTTGGTGTATGTTTACCACAGTGAGCCCATTTACACTCTGTAGTGTGCGATCGCTCATTAAACCTGTGCCTGTTGTATTCTCACATATCACCACTAGGTGTTATCTACATTACTGCTGTCTGATAGTGTGACATCTTTGACCTGGCAGAAGAAGAGCAGAGACACAGGTGATCTACAAACACCAAACTATAACAGAGAAGCGTCATGTAATCATTTCATAAAACTGATTTTGACAGAAAGGAAAAGGCACAGTACTCGGTATGGGTTTTGGTACCACAGCAATGTTCATGTGTTTTCATTAGAGTTGAAGTTTCAATACTGGTTTTGATATCAGTTAGAATCTGATTTTTGATACTTGGAAATTCTAGCTAAAAACTCTATACATTCTGTGGGTAGAATGGCAGAAGCGAGGCTGCAGTGTACACAATTTCCAATCCTATACAGACAAATCTGATGAAATGTTTCACCTGAGGACACCAGCACAGTCTCCTCACCTGGTACAGATCCAGATTGAAGCCCTCAAAGTGGATCCGTCTCTTGTGGCCCACTGGGATGAGAACAGGATCGGGATTCTCAAACTTAGGACACTTTGCTCCCTGAAAAACACCAACTAAATAAATTGAAATGAAATGATTTCTGTGCATTTTTAAAAATCACTTAAGGCTCTGCTCCGGCCCGCTGCGACAGACTCTGTGTTAACCACCACATCTGCTGCATTCGTCACACAAGATGGTCCCAGCTGATGGTGGCATATGGGCCTTTATTCATTTCACTGACAGATTTGGATTAGACATGCACCGCTTCAACTTAGATCTAATGTCATGTGATGTTTTTTATTCACACCGTTTCTGATCACTTAATTGAATAAACAACTACGAATTATTATTATTTTTAAAGGCGACCGTTTTTGTAGCTGACTTTGTCCTTCAGTTTTTGTATCCACGGCGTTTATGAGCAAACCCAGATTGGTCTATAACAGATTTTTAATTACAGATTTTAACTTTTTCTTTTTCTTTTGCTAACTATCTCTTTATAAGGACCATTTAGCCCATTTACACTGACACTAAGGCAATAGAATATTAGCATTTTGAATAATGGCCTAAATATGCATACTTAAAGGAGCTGCATCAGTAATTTTACTTTAGCCTACTTTAGCATACTAATTAGCCATGGAAACGAGTTTACAAGCACTGCTCACTACATTTCAGAGGCCAGAGTGGATTTTTGTCATCAACAACTAACATGCTAAGAGGGCACTTACTGATTTTGGACAATAAAACACATTATAATTAGATGCCAACAGTAGAGCACAGTGGATTCACTGACCCTAAGAGCTACTTTTACACGTGTCAACGCATTTTGGGTACAACCAATTTAAACAAGCATTGTGGGTATGTTTTTGATAAGGAAACATGTATGAAAGGTCCTTTTGTGAGTTTAAACCATGTTCTAATGCTGTTACCTCCTCAAAAACAGACGTGGAGTTGTGTTTTTTTTCCTTCACACATGTCGGAGTAACCCTACATTATTAGTGTGTCTACATCCAAAGCTCAAAATGCTCCGTTCCACCTTGTGATGTCGTGAAGTGGTAGTTTTCTAGTGTCCTTTTAACTTTATTTTACCTTTGCTTTAACAAAACAAGACAAAACAAAACAAAAAGATGGCATTTAAAAAAACACATAAAATCCAGTGCAATATGTATGTAAAAGAAAAGTCAATGTTCTTAAAAGTGATGATCTCTGTTTCAAATGGATTAATAATTGTGACTGAAATGTACTGATTTAAGTTTAAGTAACTATGGGTACTGGTGTATTGTTTGGAAAAGGGAAGAGGGGCAGAGAACATAAAGATGACTCTTCATTCTGGTCCTTTTCATTCATTTCTTGTATGTCTGACACCATGACCCAGTTGATATCTTTTTATAGTTTATAAATGTAACATAGATCAGAAAACAGGTCATATGGGCTCATTAAAGACGTTCTTGTAGCCTGACCTTCCTTGAGGAGCACAAACCTGTCTGTGTTTGATGATGTGAGGTCCAGAGATGCTGTCGTCCATGTCACTGCAGCTGTGGTCTCGAATGTTCCACTGACAGCCCCACAGACTGGACACACACGCCATGCACCTACAAAACACAACGCACAATACCGTCATACTCGAGACAACACAACAAGAAGAAAAAAAAACAGGAGACACTGTGAGAATAGGGAGCGTGTACGTCAAGATTTACAGCTCCTCTTATATGGATGGGAGTGTGTGTGTGTTTGTGTGTGTGAGTATAAGTAGGTAAATGAACCACAAAGAAAAAAAAAATTATAATAAGATGGAACAGGCAGAAAATAATAATAGATAATTGAGTGTAGAATTGAGTACTTTTTTCCTGCTATTTTTTTCCTTCCTCCTCCTTTCTTTCTTTTATCTTTTTTTTTGTTAATAAGTTTTGGGTTTTTTGGCCATACATTAAGTAATAATAATGAGAATGGTATAATAAAAAGAAAAAGAAGAGGTAAGGGAAGAAAATTAAGAGATAACTGTGTGAGGTTCCAGTTTTTCTCTTTTTTTCTTCCACTTCTCCTTTCTCATTCCCTCCCTCTCCTTCCATTACCCCTATTTTTTGCATACATATAATAAATAATAATAATAAGGAGAAGAAGATGAAGGGGAAGGAAAAGAAGGAGAAGAAGAAGTAGGAGAAGAAGAAGCAGGAGGAGGAGGAGGAGAAGAAGAAGGCGAAGAAGAAGGAGAAGAAGGAGGAGGAGGAGAAGAAGCAGGAGGGTAGGAGAAGAAGAAGCAGGAGGAGGAGGAGGAGAAGAAGAAGGCGAAGAAGAAGGAGAAGAAGGAGGTGGAGGAGAAGAAGCAGGAGGAGAAGGAGAAGTAGGAGAAGAAGAAGAAGCAGGAGGTGGAGGAGGAGAAGAAGAAGGCAAAGAAGAAGAAGTAGGAGGAGGAGAAGGAGGAGAAGAAGAAGAAGAAGAAGGAGGTGGAGGAGGAAAGGAAGCAGCAGGAGGGTTGAGGTAGAGGAGAAGAAGGAGGAGGAGAAGAAGAAGAAGCAGGAGGAGGAGAAGGCGAAGTAGGAGAAGAAGAAGCAGGAGGTGGAGGAGGAGAAGAAGAAGGCAAAGAAGAAGAAGTAGGAGGAGGAGAAGGAGGAGAAGAAGAAGAAGAAGAAGGAGGTGGAGGAGGAAAGGAAGCAGCAGGAGGGTTGAGGTAGAGGAGAAGAAGGAGGAGGAGAAGAAGAAGAAGCAGGAGGAGGAGAAGGCGAAGTAGGAGAAGAAGAAGCAGGAGGTAGAGAGGAGGAGAAAGAAGGCGAAGAAGAAGGAAAAGAAGGAGGTGGAGGAGGAGAGGAAGCAGCAGGAGGGTTGAGGTAGAGGAGAAGAAGGAGGAGGAGAAGAAGAAGCAGGAGGAGGAGAAGGAGGAGAAGAAGACAAAGGAGGTGGAGGAGGAGAAGAAGAAGGAGCTGGAGAAGAAGACGAAAGAGGAGGTGGAGAAGAACAAGAAAATTTAAAGATTCTGTAATAACTGAGTGAGGTTCCATTTTTTTTTCCTCTTGTTTGTCCCTCTTTTTCTTCTCTCTTTTCTCGTTCTCTCCCTCTCCTTCTGCTTCTGTTGCTATTATCATCAGTTACGTACAGTGGGCTTTCTTCCTTCATCGTGTAAATGAATTGATACTTTGCACTGACATCACACTGGGGTTGTACTGCATCGATGTCTACGGAGGATTATTCGGCAGTTACCATAACGACACAATGGGGCACACACACACGAGCAAACACTGCCTTCTAGATGATCTGAAAACTGTAGAAACATTTAAACCTTTCTATCATCATGGAGACGGAAACCAGAGCAGGTTAAAGGTCAGATCTGTGGTGAGGCGACCCCGCTCAGTCGGTCTGTTTCTCTAAGGATTTTTGAGCTATAAAACCACCTTTGATTGAACACGTGTAAAAGGTAAAGCTATTTAATGTCACACTGTGGAATATTCGAAAGCAAAGCAGTAATATATCACACTCAGGGGTACTGTGTGGTTGTTTATGGAGGAATATTCAGCGGTTACCATGACGACACAATGGGGCACACGCATGAGCAAACACTGCTCGCTACGTTTTTAGATGATCTGAAACATGTAGAAAAAAATACTAAATAGATTTAAACAGCACATTTTCAAGAAATTGTGTAATGTAATGTGCTAATGCAAGTCTTCACGGTTACATTTAGGCGGTTGATTTTCTACAAAAAGGTGAGAGTGACTGAAATCGTTGGCTAATGCAACTGAGATTGTGGATGTAATGTTATTTGAGAGGAACTTGTTTAACGGCACAATATCGGCTGATCTTTCGTTCCAGCTGCTCCGCTTCTTTCTGGTCATAACATATTTAGTTTAATCCACTGAGATGTTAATTAAGCCTTTCTATCCTCATGGAGACCAAACCAGACCAACGTACAGATCAGATCTGCGGAGTCATAGTCACTGCTCATAGTCAGAATTCCTATTTTTCTTGATATTTTTGAGCTATAATACAGCATGTAATTTAATAAATGTAAAAGGGAGAGCAGTAAAATAACCACACAAACAAGCAGGTGATGGACCTCCACCAGAAAAGTTGCACAACGCTCCTGAATCATGACAAAAATAAGTAAGGAACAGGTACCAAAGATTTTAAAAGCAGCCACTGTAGCCGGGCAAATGTGGAAAAGCAGATCTTTCAGACAAACGCTTAAAGCAGATTGGGCAAAGCGTTACAACAGAGAACCAAGCTGAGAAATCAAACTTTTGTTATATCCAGTTTGGAGAAAAAAAGCACAGACATCTCCCCCATCCACAAACACACAAAGAGCTTTCCTCTTTATTCAAAAATGAAATAGTCTGTACTTCAAAATGAGTCCCTGAACAAAACGGTATACCAAAGTTGTTTACAGGTGCAACTTCTGAGCAATTTTATTCTCAAAGCTGAAGTGTTCGAAGCAGGAGACAGAGCCGAGGATCTGAGTGACTTTGACAGATGGTGATGCCCAACAGTGGGGTCAGAGGGTCTTGTGTGTGTGGTCTGCACTGGTCAGTCTTAAATGCTTAACAGAAATATAACATTTTATTAGAACTACACAATTTTAGCCTTTATTAGCATGAAGAAAGATTTAATGCTGAACAAATAGTTTCTTAAGAATGATTCAGACTAAGTAAATACTTAACTGCAAACACATAACATATATTAAGATCACCACGTTACCTTTTATTGTTAATTCGCCGAAAACAATGTACTAACATGTTTTATAGGTTTAATTTTCATTTTTCAGAGCACTGTCACAACACAATCAGCACATATCCTGGTAATGAAACTACTGCACATAACATCAGGTTTGTGAAGTTGCTGTGGATAATTCTGTATCATGTTTTTGTATATTTACGGGGAAATGTCATGCAGATGCACGGGTACACTTACGGGCAGAGCCTTGGACAAATCTTATAGCTAATGAAAACCGACCAGCACCACTATACAAATGGCATTTAGCTTTAAATATCAAGATCGTGTTCAGAGTGCTCATTTCAAACCTGTGGCTTAACATTTGAACATCTGAAACAAGACGGAATCGTGAACTGATACTAATATAAGAATCTGGTGCATTTCAGAACATGTTTGTAAAGGGCTAAACTACAGAGTTAACAATGAAAAAGACCCCATGGAGGCACAGAGAGGGCATCTGACACACAGGAACATTTCAGAGCCTGTGTGTAGAGGTCTAAAGCACAGGGTGAGTGGCCTCGTGGTGGTGCACAGACATAGTTATCATCACAGGACATTGTATTTCCTACATAATTGCAGCCTTGTGTCGTGCTAATTTCAACCATTCAAACTGTGGTATTGATTTCAATGAAACAAGGACTATCATAACACTAAGCCACAAAACACAGCAAAAAACTGTGTCCATATGTTTTTCCAAGACATTTTCAGCAATAAAAAGAGCTGTAATTAAAGAGCCTATATTTGACTATTTTGTGATCCATGTTACAGTGCAGTTTCCTCTTCACAAACACACCCAGAGAAGGCTGGTCCATCAAAGTATGGTCAAAAATAAAAATTCTGACCTTGAATAGAACCCTGCATCAGGTTTTAGCGTCCAAAAGATAATTTAGGAAGAAATATGGAAGAAAAAAGAGACATTTTAAAGGCTGCTCAAGCTGCATAAAGTTTCCTGGAAACTGACTCATTTTGTGTATTCAAGTATTTTTATGGACTTTATGGACTTTCTAAGCAACTTTTATGGACTTGAATACGTATGTCAGTTTCACTTTTTCATTGCAGAATAAAATGACAAATTATTCGAATACGCCTTACCCAGTTGTGAGTTGTGCCCCACTGTATTTTCTGTATTTTTAAACTCCACACATCTTCACTAGAATCGTATAGATAATTTCAGCTGTGGAATTGCTCATCTCTACTGAACTAAAAGGTAAAAGGAGCTATTAACAACTACCACTACCACTACATCACATCACAAGGTGGAACAGAGCATTTTGAGCTTTGGAGATGACTCAAATATGTGTGAATGAAACATCTGTTTTTGAGGAGGTAACAACATCATAAAAGGACCTTTAAATAAATGTAAGATTGATCTGTAGATAATTCCATGCAAAGGAATAGCATCGCTGTGGAGAAAAGCAAAAAAAAAGCTACACAGTGCACCTTTAAAATGACACACCAGTGCACACATCTCCACACAAATATGTATGTAAACATGCAAACTCATCAGAGTGGGAAAATCCATGGTGCTGACAATGAAAACGATGAGTGCAGCTCTCCATTACCAAAGCTCGTTCATCACACGCACTCAGCGCACGAAAAAAAGCAGCACGCAAAAATAGCAACATCGACTTTGGTTTTTTGATTAATGAAAAGAAACTGATGCAATTTCCCTGTTTTGGTCATAAGAGCGAGAGCAGGGAGAAAAATGCAAGAGGTGCGTTCAGAAACCCCATGAATCATGATTTACAAACAGCCTTGAAGCCCTCGTATCCACACAGAGAGAGTCAGGCTGCAGGAAGAACCACGGAAATGCTTCATTTCTGATTTCAACACGATTCCAATAAAACTGATGGAAGAAGAACGATGCTTTTTAAAATGGGTACAGTGTAGCTTTTCACGTGGAAGGTTTGCTGCTCGCTTCCTCGCCCACAGATCTGACCTGCATTTTGCTTTTGTATCTTGTCCTTTGTGGAGACAGATATGTTTAATGCCATATTCTGTAACATTCAAGGTAAAGGAATAATACCTCCATGGAGACAAACAACAAGGAACACCCTAAATTCTCAGCATTTCGTCCAGGGAGGGGCTTACGCTGCGTTTGTTTATCCACCCAACTCACATTCAAGCTTCAAGTGTTGTTCATGTTTTCATTTGTCCGACTCAGAGAAAAACATGGACTTAACCGCATGGCTGCTATTGCTTTTGCACTGGCCAAGTACCAGGCTCCAGAATAAATCTGTGCTTCAACTACACAATCTGGAGGAGGAATTCAATATAAATGGTATAATTCTGTACATTAATGAAGTGAAAGTGTTGGTGTCACATAACAGGAGATGATTTTTTGGCACGTTCGCTAAATGGAAATGGGCTAAAAACACTTGCTCTTGCTCGGTCTACTCCAAGCTCCCTTTGGGCCCTTCTCGGATCTCCAAGTCGGAAAGATAAATGAATGACCTTTAGCTTCCATGTCAATCAAAGATAAGCAATTACTGCGAGCTTCATTTAATAAACAGCAGATGGAATGACAGCAAATATTAAAGAGACAGTCCGGAATTTTGGGCATAGGACCTCATTTCCTTGTGAGCCAGAGTGTAGTAGATGTGCGACATTGATGTGAGACATTCACATAGACAGTCTGGAGTAATAATAGATTTGCTTCGGGTGCTTTGTGGAGTGGGTAAGACATATGCTAGCCTCGCACCAGTGACCTCTGCAAATACAAGGACTGGATGGAATATTTTAAAAAGTGACTCCACATCTCTACAACACAGTACAACACAAACCAGGTCCTATGTTTAACATTCTGGACTGTCCCTTTAAGGTTCAGAGGCATCGGCAGTTCATTTTGGAATTCAGTTAATTAAGATCTTTATTTATTTATCATTTTCTTTTGTCTAAAAATGACAGCTCAGTTTTACCCTGTTCCTAAACCTGACCCTGATCTTAACCTGAGGTGAAGAAATATATTGACAAAAACCGACACTTGTGAGTGTGTGTTTGGTGTAACTGTGTTTGGGGAAAAAAGTGCCTCTGATGCACCAACAGACAGTCACAGAAAAGACTCTCTGGATGTGTTTTGATTTCATTTTCTGTCTAAATTCACTTTGTCTTGTCAAAAACTCTTAATGTTTTTTTAGACCTGCCAACAAGATAAGAGAAAAACTCCGTTTAAAAGTGAGTTGCCATGGTTGCAATAGAATATTAAGTAAGAAGTGGTCAGCTCTGTGGAAAGGCGAGCCAGATGATAAGAATACATTTTTTTGTTACAAAGTATTTCTGAACATTATAGAGTTATTCAATTGTAAAAAGGTGTATTTGAATGAGTGCAAACTAGCTCAGCCATAGACTTAGATCAGTTTAATGCCATATTTTGGAACTGTGATTGCATTCTAGGCAAATGTATTTATTCACACGTGTAATGTTCATTAATATGCACTGCAAAGGTGCATTGCACAGCTTTTCTGGGGAAGGATCCGTCACCTGCTTGTTCGTCACCTGCTTGTTCGTCACCTGCTTGTTTACAGGGAGATGTTATTGCTTTGTCTGGAGTATTTCACAGTATGGTATTAAAGCTTTGTATCTTTTAGGAGACCAAACCAGACCAAGTTGCAGGTCAGATCCAAAAGATAATTTAGGAAGATATTTGGAAGAAAAAGGAGATGTTACAAAAGTAAAGTAAGTTCCATAATTTAGGAAGAAATTTGGAAGAAAAAGGAGATGTTAATGATGATAATTTTTTGCTTTCAAGTAATTTCTATGGAATTTATGGACTTCCAAAGTAATTTTTATGCAAGTTTCAGTTTGTGTTTGCAGAATAAAATGACAAATTATTTGAATACGCCTTATTTATTTGGTTCGCTGTTATAGTATAAGCCTATTTTCAAGTGAGCAACGTCTAAATATTAAATAATTTGCATAAATTTGGACCCAAATATTTTGGCCATATATGGAAACAAATGCAGGATTCTTATTTAGAGAATCTAAAAAGAATGTTTTGGACCACTCTAACCCAGAATTGTGTTTGTTTCATTTACACATGTTTAACACACAAATACTGCATTTTTAGGCTGAGCTGTTCTCTCAAACAGAAAACACTCTGTTCCACCTTGTGATGTCATGTGGTAATACAGGAAGTTTTTAAACTCCACACATCTTCATTTGAATCATATGGATAATTTCAGCTGCGGAGTTGCTGATCTCTCCTGAACTAAAGGTAAAAGGAGCAATCAGCAACTACCACTCTTCTAGATATTTTTGAGCCATAAAACCACCTGTAATTGAATAAATGTGAAGCAGAGATGTTTGATGTCATACTGTGGAACATTCTAGGCAGAGCAATGACATTTCCATGGAGAAAAGCATTTGAGGGGCACTTCACCAGCAAAATTACACAATGCACCTCTAAAAAATATTAACAGACAGACGTATTCTGATCATAAAGTAAAAGTATTCCGCCAAATATCAGACTTACGGAGTGTTTTCAGCCTTCTTCACAGTGGCGGCGCAGTTGTAGAATTTGAAATCCCGAGTGGCGAGCTCCACAGAGTCATTGACGAAAACGGTTATGGCCACAGCTACAAAGTCTGAGGGCAGAAAGAGAAGGGAGAGGGGGAGAGGGGGATTAGACTGAGAGGCCAGTGGATAAGGACTGAATTAAACCTGCGAAGCTCAACTTAAATTGAATCTGTGACTTCAAAAATATATCTGGCCGAAAAATAACCTCTGTCTAATAAAGCAGAGTGAACAGGAGCTCGGGGCACAATCTTATGTTCAAATTCCACTCATTGCCGGCACTTTCAAGGCCTATTATTGAGAATTAAATACGTGTCTGGGTTCGCTCTTACTAAGAACCTCTCACTGACTGCCATGTTGGCATCAGGATTAACCGATGCCCTCTCAGGAAGGAGGTTGTGGGTTCATTTCTCCAATATGCAATTATAAGGTGCACTTTATTGATCCCTTGTTAGTGATATTAATTCCTCTGCATTTGGCCCATCCTTCAACCAAGTGCCCCTGGGTTAGACTCTAAGGAGCATCTCCAGATATTGAGCTTGTCTTGGTCAGGACTTCAGCTGGAAAATTGGACCTATTGTACATGTGGATTATCCGACGGCCTACCTTGGTCGTCTGTAGTCTGTGGAATCATGGAGGGTTGGGGGAGCTCACACGAGACCTGCCCAGAATCAGACATTCTCCCTGGGCTTTGGAACTCCTCGACTTTGCAGTGGAGCCGGTCCGAGTGCCCAATGGAAGGTAGAGAGGGGATGTTGATTTTTACCTGCAAAGGGGGAAAACTTCAAGGTGGAAAAGTAACCATCAAACTGTAATTTGATTATTTTCACAATTTGAATGAAATTTATTGAATAAATAGACAAGAACAAGCTATTTGAATTACCTGCTTTTTTGGTAGAAGTAACAGTTACAAAAAGGAGCAGTAAGAAAAACATGATAGTTGCATTATAGTAGCAGTTGCAGTAGAAGTACCAGTAGCAAGTAGTAATCCTCATGGTACTAGATTTTAGATTTTTTACTGTAACCGTGACACAAAATGGTCACTTGAAAGCTTATTAGAACTCTTTAATAGGAGTAGAGAAGTCCTATTTTGGGGATCATTAATTACTTATAATTGCAAAAAATAAAACTCTTAAACTTGACACTTATTATTTATTTATTTTTTAATCTGTTTCTAATAAAAAAAATAAAATAAAAAAAAATCAGAATAAGCAACATTAAATCCTTAAGTAGGTGCAGTATTGGACTTGAGTTGGATGTGTTAGCAGGAAAGATGTTGAGCTTTAACCTGGACATGAAAAGAGGGCCCATGCCTCGACCTCCTGTTTGAATTTATTCAAGTTCTAAAGCGACATCATTGTCTGTTCTTGAAAAACCTCTTTTGAAATGTATAATAGAGCTATTTTCTATAATGGCCCAAAGTGAAAATGGCGACAGGAGGGGGGTAGTGGAGTGGTTGGAAATACAAGAGTGCGTCAGAACAGAGGCCGTGATAGGAAAGAAGTGAAGGAATGAACAAAATATGAACTTAAACTCCATCTAAAGGCTATAGGAGCGGTCGGCCATGTTGGATTTAATAAGTGTTTGGAGTGCACCAGATCAATACAGAGCTGAAGCAGGTTTCAAACTAAACCAATAGTGCATGCTGGAGTGAAGTGTGTGAAAGTGGGTTCTGTGGTTAAAATAGTTTTTTGGGTTTGTGAGAGAGCATAATATACAGAAGAAAAAGTTATCTTGTGAACCTTTAAGTGGTAACATCATGGCTATACCACTGTTTAATTTACCAGTAATATCATTCTAATTCCCATCTGTTTGTATAGTGTCCCAATGGAGATTTGTATTGTAATGTGGTTGACCAATCAGAATCATTTATTTAAAGGTTCTAAAATACATAAATGTACAAAAGTCATGTTATAATGTGGTTTCCTCCTCAAAAACAGACCTGGAGTTGGTTTCATTCACATGTTTGAGTGACTCTTTATTATCTTCAAAGTTTCAAATGCTCTGCTGCACCTTGTGATGTCATGAAGGCATGAAGAGGTAGTTTTAAGTGAACAGCTCCTTAGTTTAGTTTAGTTAAGTAGAGATTAGCTGAAATCAACCACATGACATAACAAGGTGGAATGCTTTCAGTTTGAGAGAAGAACTCAGTGTAAATCTGCAGGGTTTGTGTTAAACATGTGAATGAAACAAAACACAACTCCAGGTGAGTTTGTGATGAGGAAACAACATTACAAGAGATCAGAAATATGAGTAACATGGGTTTGTTTGAAATAGGGCTGCAATACATAGGGCATAGCTCATGACTCAATTGCATCAGATGTAATAATTGACATATTACTCATGATATTATGTAAGATCACTATTTTTAAAGAACTGTATTTCTTTGATAAACTGCTACCTTTTTGAGGAGCCTAGCATAGCTTAAAGCTCACAAGAATGCATTTTGTGTAATACAGCACCTTTTAACCATTTATGTGCTGTGAGATTAACCAGCACTTTCTACTGGACACCTGAACGTCTCCTTATCTCTCTGTCTATGTAAACCGGTGGAGCATGTGTACCGTCTGGGTCTTCTTGCAGGACAGGTTTGGGGGGAAGAAGGAGACGATTTTGAGACACTGCTGCCTGGGGCTCCACAGCCAGCCGTTCTTCTCCTCCGCCCGCCTGCACTCAGACCGCCTTGTGCACCTGGACACAACAAGATCTGCTGTTACTTTACATGAACAAAAACTTATTCAACAAGCAAAACCAGTTCCAGTTACCAGAGAAGGTCACTGAGACGAGGTCTAAGTCACTTTTTAACATTGTACTAATCGTCAGAATTTAGGGTGCAACCAATGTAAGGAACATTTCTAATAGAGCGTACAAATCTATGCCTACTTGTTTCCACGGAGATGATATTGCCCTTCCTAGAATGTTCCACAGTATGGCATTAAAACAATATCAGTATGAAGAAAATATTGAATGCCACACTGTGGAACATTCAGCCTGGCCAGGCCTAAAGAAAGACTGAACAACAACTGAACCAGGACTAAACCAGGACAAAAGTAGAACTGAACCAGGCCTGAGGCAGGACTGAACTAGGACTGAACGAGGACTGAACCACGACTAAAGAAGGACTGAACCTGGACTGAACCAGGGCTAAAGAAGGAATGAACTAGACCTAAAGAAGGACTGAACAAGGACTGAACCAAGACTAAAGTAGAACTGAACCAGGACTAAAGCAGGACTGAACTACGACTGAATGAGGACTGAACCACGACTAAAGAAGGACTGAGCCAGGACTGAACCACAACTAAAACAAGACTAAATCAGGCCTAAAGTAAGACTGAACAAGGACTGAACCATACCTAAAGCAGAACTGAACCAGGTCTATCGCAGGCCTAGCCCAGGGCTTCTTATTCCCTTGTTGTGTGCTCTTTTCTCTGTGGCAGCCTCACAGAATAACACTTTGCATCAACATCACATTGAAAAACATGAAGCTATAAATTAAAAGCGAGCAATCAAAAGTACGTCAGGAGCTCCAGGAGGCAGCCGAGCATGATTACATGTTAGGTTACATCATGCATTTCAGTGGGATGTGGGAGTGTAGGATATGTGTGTGTGTGTGTGGATGTGTGTGTGCAGGGATTTGTGTGGCTGTAGACTGGGTAAATATGCATTGATGAGGGTAAATTACAGTGAGCGGGGCCCCTGTGTGAGGTCGGTGTACGGACAGAGAGAGAAGTGAAGGGAGCTCACATCCACTGTAATAAACCTGATCCCATGTCCTGCTGTGAGGCTGTTACAGGGCTCTGTGTGTGTGTGTGTGTGTGTGTGTGTGTGTGCGTGTGTGTGTGTGCGCGTGTGTGCGTGCAGACCACTGGGGAATAATATGGAGAAACTAGTTAGATTAGTTAGAAGCCATTACAATTGACAAGGGAAAAAAGTCCATGAGTGGGCCTGGCTGGCAAATCCAAAATATCTGTGTGTATTTGAAACAGAGGGATCAGTCTGGTCACCATGTTCTCCGTCGTATCTTAAGCCAGAATCAAACATGACCATCCAATCAGATTAGTTTATTTCAGTTATGCATGTGAGGAGAAGGAGCTTAAATGTCATTTCTCTGTGAGTGTAGGATCCATCACCTTTTTGTCTCCATAGAGATGTTATTTCTTTAACAGGAATGTTCCCCAGTATGTCATCAAATTGATCTGTATTGAATTTGCTTCATCATGGTTGCTTTTATTGCTCAAAATATCTTGAGAAACATACAATTGGCTTTAAGCTGCATCACCTCGACTGCTCCTCCATGGGACTTGATACTAGTTCAAATGCCATAGTGTGGAACATTCTTTGCAAAGCAATAACATCTCATCTCTTCAAGGTGGCTTCAAAGTACAAAGTACATCTTTAAATGTGTTACACATTACGAAAAAAGAATTAAGCATCAAGGAATATTGTACAAAGACATATCACAGTCTGTAGAAGGGTAGAATTTTTGATCCTCTAATACTGGCAACACTGGATTTGCTTCGTTACAAACACTAACCTAATATGATTTGAACATTTCCTGTTGGATAATTAAAACAGGAAGAGCATCTGTTTGCTTGTATGATCTCCAAGCACAAAAGGAGCAATCATATCAACAGGTTTAATCTGAAACACATTTTAACATTTGCAAAATCAATTCTGAATCTCTCCAAAAGCTCTTTCTATTTGACCTCCGAAACACATTATATGAAGAGGATGTTTAATGGTTAGTTGGATAATTAAAACAGGAAGGGTAACCTTGTGGGATCACCAAACCCAAAAAATTTCACTTTCAACTTTCAAGTAAAAAAATACTGGACACAACTTGCACTTTTTCCTTCTTTTGTGTTTGATCCAGAAACAGCATATGGAGAGGTTTCAAACTGAGAGGCTGATTGCACCACAGACTACACCGAGACATATTTTTTCTTCAAGTCGGCTAATTATCTTATTTATAGCTCTGATTCTCGTTCTTATGTGGTACTTATTGGCCATTAGGACCTTAAGTAAGTCTGCACACTGCACCTTTATACTCAAAGGGCAATATATCAAGAGATTTACAAGCCACTGAAATGGCTTTAAATGTTGAATGAAATGTTAAAACCGTGTTGTTTCGAGTTGGTTCATGTAATATTAGGCAGAGATTTTCCAGTGCTACGGTTTTAAAAGTCCTGTATTACGCAAAATTGATGCTTTTAGAAATGTTGGAATGTTGTACCTCATCACAAACATACCTGGAGTTGTGTTTTGTTTCATGGTCAAGTAATCCTGCTCTGTTCCACTTTGTAAAATCATTAAGTGGTAGTTTTAAAGGTTAGTATTTTCATTTTACCTGCTGTTTTGATGAAATTACCACAGAAAGTCGACAGTATTTGCTGGTGCACCGAGGACTGAAGAACTTTCAATGAGGCTAAGACAATAGATGTGGCTTCAAAGTTTGGTCATTCCAGAGCTGAAAAGATCCAAATGGTTCTAGTCAAGGTGTACGGAGTTTGAAAACAGTGAAGAGCTTGATGACATCACAAGGTGGAACAGACTGTTTTCTGTTTGAGTTAAGAAGTCTGCCTAAATATGCAGGGTTTATGAGTTAAACATGTGGGAATGAAACAAAATGCAACTCCAGGTCTGTTTGTTATGAGGAAACTACATTAGAACACAGATAAAAAATGTGAGTAATATAGTATAAAGTAAGTACAATAAGTAAAAGTATTTCAATGTTCTAATCAGTGACTAATTTTAGCATATTTCTGCGTTCCATACGTTGTAAGGAGTAGTGGATAAACTCAATTTTGTTACTTCAACCAAGAACGAATACAGGCAAAAATTTTGTCAAGTAAAAATAAAAGCATAACATGAGAAAATCTACTTAAATAAAAGTATTAAAGTTCCAGTTTAAATACTTATGTTTAAGAGTAAAAAGTTAAAAGTATTTTGCAGAGATTTTAAGAACAATTCAAGGGGGAAATGGTGTGATTTTGATTAAAAAATTTGGCAGATTTTAAGTGATTCACTTAATGAATTTTTTTAATTGAATAACTGTTTTTGTGTAATCGGTTTGCAAAGTCGGGACATTCAGTCAAATTAAATGTGTCTCAGCCATTTCAACACGTCTAACATCATATAGAAAAGTGCTTTTTCTTTTCAGTCCAGATCTAAAATGTAGTGGAGTAGAAAGTACAGATACATACTCTGAAAATGTAGTGAAGCAAAAGTAAAAAAGTATCCACTGTAAAATGGACTTAAGTGCGGATATCTAAAATTTGCGCTTATGTCCATTGTACTTTTACTTTTGTACTTCGTTACCTTCCACGGGTGGCTGTAAGAGATTTGGTGATTTATTTGTTCTGTTTGTTCCCTCACCTTCCCTCCAGCACACACCAGCCACAGTACGGGTCCCTCAGGCCCACACACGACTGGCAGTTGGGCTGTTTGAGGCATTCTTGAACTGGCACCTTGGTGATCTGCAATAAACAGAAAAGTAAGAATTATGGTCGAGCAAAACTGGGAGCACAAAGCAAAAATATAGGAGGCAATTCAAGGCAAAAAATATACGATACGGATACTGACAGCCTCGCAGCTCATGTTAAAGGGTTCAGGGTCTGGTCCCAGTCAAGTCCCAGTCTAGTCCCGGTTAAGTCCAAGTCTAGTTCTTCGATCTTTTCTAGATTCAAGGTGCAAATTTCAAGGTGCAAACGTCCGTCACTTGCTTGTCTCCATGGAGTTAAGACATTCAACTTCGCTATCTCCATAGAAACATGCAGATATTTTCAAAAAAACAAACTACAGGAAAGATCTGTGGAGAGGCGAGCCTTACAGAATAAGACATCATTTGAGGCATTTTAAGCACAAAAAAAGTACAGCAGCAATATTTCACATTTCAATATACAGTATTTTTGCCTTAACAATATAAATGCATAGAAAATGATGATGTGATGTGGGGTCGTACCTTCTTCTCAGTGGTGATGTAGAGGTGGCTGTGGCTCAGGTCAAAGAACAGGTTCTTGTTGATTCTCTCTCTCATGGGGTCAGTGAAGGCCTTACTGTACTCGTACGGCTCTATTGTCAGATGGACCTAACACACACATGTAAGGTTAGACTTCACTAATAAGAAAAGGGCAAAGGAAAACAACAAATATAAAGTACAACTGTCTGATGAAACCAAGTAAAGCAGCATACAAGGCTCACTACATCTTAACACAGCGCTTCTGAGGAGGAGCTGAAACATGTTAACCCAGTAAACAACTCTTCTCCTGTCTGACAATAGAAGAGCCAATTTTAAGTTTATAACCGAAGAGAGAATGAACCTTTATCAAAGATAGAAAATGATGATGTAACAATTTCAGCTGATGAGCAGAGGCCTGTAGAACTCTCACCGTTTTTGAAAGAAATCATTAAACTTATGATTCATGTCAAGTTTGGGGTCTGAAAAATAGCACCAGTTTATAATTCTATTGTGAAATAAATGTTTCTTTACACTGACAGAGAAGATGAGAAGACATCTGAACCATAAAAAAGTCAACAAATCTGCAGTTTGACAGTTAAACAGCTAAATTCCACCATAAAAGCTGATCTGTCCTCCAGCTTAGCACAGATGATAGTTACATTATCGAACTTTTAACACCTGATAAGAAAACAAGCTCCAATCCAGGCCAAAACCAGGACTAGTAGAGATCTAAACCAGGACTCACACAGGTCTAAATTAGGACTAGTACATGTCTAAACCAGGACTAACACAAGTCTAAACCAGGACTAACACAAGTCTAAACCAGGACTCACACAGGCCTAAACCAGGACTCACACAGGCCTAAACCAGGACTCACACAGGCCTAAACCAGGACTCACACAGGCCTAAACCAGGACTCGCACAGGCCTAAACCAGGACTCGCACAGGCCTAAACCAGGACTCGCACAGGTCTAACCCAGGACTCGCACAGGTGTAAACAGGCCTAACCCCTGTTGTTTACCTTGAAGACCTCTCCACGGCTGTTTCCGAGGAAGGCGATGGTGTGCTCGTTCTCCACAGCCACAGACACGGCGGTGAGCAGCTCAGGTTTGGTGAGCTCTGACTGGGCCTTCAGAGCGTACTTGGGTTTACTGGCCAAAGGAGAGGGCAAGAAGTCTGCACCACATTTATACCGCTCCAGAGTGTCCTTCTGTAACATGGACATACAAAAACAGGTCAGAAAACCAAGTCTCCTGCACTGAGTTCATCATGTAATAAGATTACATGGGTTATATGTAAAATAGCCTCTTGGTACTGAATTTATGTAGCACCTTTGCAGACACCCAAAAAGCTTCAAAGTGCATTCTTCATTCACCCCACACTCACTGGTGCTAAAATACTATTGTAGTCACTATTGTAGCTGCCCAACCTCCACCACATGACCACCGCCAACACTCTCCACATTTATACTGGGCAATGTAGGTGTAGTCTTGCCTAAGGACACAACAACAATTCCGCCACTGCTACTTCACTGTTGCACCTAATATTCCCTGTGGTGTCCCATCCAAGTACTGACCAGACCTGGACGTGCTTTGCTTCTGAGCCATTGAGCAGATACGGCCACATCCCACACTGCGCCTTTAAATAGTATTGTATCTTCCTTTTCTTTTTTCACATTTCTTAATAATAGGGTTTTAACAGAGAAATGACTATGTGGAAATCTTTCTAATGCAGATGAGACGAGGGACTCATCCTCATCCAGGGGCGCAGACGTGTGGAGCAGAGGAGAGATTTACAAACACAAAGTAAAGCAGTGACATTAAAGTAAGCTCTGGCATTTATGCATTATTAAATGTGGTTTAGTGGCGAATCCAATATCCCACTCATTTTCTTTTAATAACTTCCACTCACATAATACAACTTAACACATACAAACAGCTTTTTACCTTATTTCACCAGCAGCTCCTACAATCAAATGTCTTCAATATTTAAAACGACAATACTGAAAATAGAAAGTAAGATTTACTCCTGCAACCACTACCACAGTTTTTTCAGTTCCGATACCGATATTGATACTTTGATTTGATCTGGCAATTATTTCCTTAAAACACACTTAATTTATTACACAAGAGATTAATTTGTGTTATAAACCTTTTTTTTATCCTTCAAATTATGACATTTTGATGACATTATCTTTGTAAATAGAACCAACCAGGATATCAGCTGAAGTGATATGAAACCGATACCCGAGCAAGCAAATATGTCAGTATCAGTATCGGTCCATCCCTAGCTAGCAATTACTGCTCTAGGTGCTACTACCACTGCAACTGTTGCGTACTTCTACTACAAAACTATTATCATTATACTTCAGATGTTCTATGGAACCCGTGCATCCAGTTTATCTTCTAAATTCTAAATAGCAATTTTAATCTAAATCCATTTATAAGAAACAAGACCTCTGACTTTGATTTGAAAACAGCGGCACGGATTTACACACAATCCATCGCAAGTAAAGAGCAGGGGGTGTGTCTGGGGGTCAGGGAAAACAGGAATTTTCCACACAATGGCGTCTTGATTAGAGGAGAGTAAAGATGACTCAAACGTGCATGAATCTTTAAGCCGGTTAGCTTCTCAAAAACATATCTAGAGTTTTGTTCTTGTTTGATTGGCACATGTTTGACCCTTTGTTATTATCTGTACATATTTCAAAATGCTCTGTTCCACCTTGTGAAAGCAGTGGTTTTCAAGTGAACATCTAATTACAGGGCTGAAATTATCCAAATAATTCTAGTGACTCTGTATGGAGCACTTCCTGTATTAGTGTATCAGTGTTTTACCTTTTGTTCAGTAGAGCTGAACAAATAATTCTAGTGACTCTGTTTGGAGCACTTCCTGTATTAGTGTATCAGTGCGTGTTTTCTATTGGAGAGAAAAACAATCCAAAATAAATGTGCAGGATTTGCAGGAGGATGTGCAGAAGAATTAAAACACAACTCATGGTATGTTCTTGGTGAGGTAACAGCACTAAAAATGTGAAAATAACGTAATATGGGTCTTTTAAACAGTAAATTCCACCACAGATTTTAAAACCAAATGGAAATTAGACCACTGAATCTAACCCAAGACCACTCACAAACAAAACCAAGTCTAAACTAGGACTAAACTAGGTCTAAACCAGGTCTAAACCAGGTCTAAACCAGGTCTAAACCAGGTCTAAACCAGGTCTAAACCAGGTCTAAACCAGGTCTAAACCAGGTCTAAACCAGGTCTAAACCAGGTCTAAACCAGGTCTAAACCAGGTCTAAACCAGGTCTAAACCAGGTCTAAACCAGGTCTAAACCAGCTCTAAATCAGCTCTAAACCAAGTCTACATAAGTCTATATCAGACAAACCAAATAAAAAATGTGCAGTAACATTATCATCATAGTTTAAATGAGAAAACTCAGGGCTCTTACAGCAATTCTGGAGGTGCAGAACTCATCGGTCTTGGACGAGTATGGAATGTCCACAGCGGGGTCTCCAGAGATCTTCCCCGAGTCGATGTAGCAGGCGCTGATGATATTCCCCAGTTTTTCATTGATGGTGTCCAGAGGGTACATGCACAGCGCCGACTCGCTTGGATTCTCATCTGAACTTGCCACCATAAACAAAACCTTACGCCAAGACACCACATTACCGTATAATCCTGACTCCGACATGCTCCTGGCAAGTTCTTTTCCAGGAGCAGCCACATACGCCGCTCGGACTTTGTTATAGCGATTATCCTTCCCACAGTTTAGCTGCAGCTCTGTATGCGAATAGTAGTGAGGATCTGATTCACAAAGGCGGGACACGAATGTAAAATTTTTGTTATCTGTACCATCGAGAGTTCGCGAAAACAGGAAATAGACAAATCCGTCTTCTTTGAACGCATGTCGGAAATCGTGAAGATACTTAGGTACGAAGGGTGTGGTTTGGACTGTGGACGCTTCGATGATGCTTTCAAAAACTACCCATTCGCGCAAATCTTGCAAAATTCGAGTGCTTATCAGTTTTGTGCTATCCAGGCTCCCGTAGCCCTTACCAACTACAAATACCGGAAAGCTTTGGCCCTCTCTTGTGTAGGTGGACATAACTCCAACTACATTGACGTTGTCTTCGATACTAGCGACGTAAGTCCTCTCTCCTTTGCTATCGCTGTAGTAAAGTTGTTGATCCACATTGGTTAGGTTTAGGAGAGAGCAAATGCCCCTGTATCTACTTCCACAGACAATAAGAGATCCGTTTGAGGGGTGGACCAGGAGCAGTTTGTTGTGGTTGTCCATGGATTTGGTGTCCTGACAGGCCGAGGCTGGAGGAGTGCATGTCCGAGCGTCCTCCTTGGGTCCAGTTTCAGTCCTGGCCTCCCTCACCAGCGCGGGGCTGAGCTGATAGATGGAGTTGACCGCCCCCACGTAGATGCGACCCGTCTGATTGTCCTGCACCACATTGTTTATGAGGGTCTCGGAGCTGAAGCTGACGTGGGGGTCTTCCTGAGAGAGAGACAGAGAGAAGGTGGCGATGGAGAGGAGGAGGGACAGCCAGCTTTCCATTTCTGAAAAAGACACAGACAAAACCACTTATTTAGATGGTCCATCAATAAATACAGAAAATAAAAGAACAAATGTAGATACTGGAAAGAAAAGCAAAAAAAAAAGAACAAACAGGAAAGGTCAAGTTTTAAAACATTAGGAAAGAAGATCTCACAGCTGAGAGGCAGATTGACACAGATGAAGTTGTCATATCAATAACTACCGTCTCCTATACACCTACACATACAACACTCCATCAGGTTAATACGTGTTTTGCCAAAAGATACAACAACAAAGCTCATTGTAATGGGAATACATCCACAAACATTCCAGTTAACCAATAATACTGCCAAAACAAATGCTGATGACAATTTCTTCAGTTAAAAAGGTTAAAATTTCATAATAATTCCCCGCATACCTGTAGAACCTCTGACCTCCATGGAATCAAATCATTTTTTTCACAAACTATGAATTATTCTGCATGTTTTTTGTAGTGTTCAAATGTTCATGTGGTTGCGACTGATGATTTTTAAACTTCTTTAAAATGACTTTAAATCTAATCAAATGTATTTTATTTCTTTTTTTCTAATTTCTGAAGTGTTTTTAGTCCCACATTCAATGTCAGCTTTCTTGAATCGATATTTCCCCCATAATATTCAAACTATTGTCAGCGTGTCAATTTTTTCAAATCTCCATATCATGTTCATATGACTCAGAACTTAGATTAACATCCCGACCATATTTTAGAAAATAAAACTCAAATTTTAAGGTTATCCTCGGTTAAACCACATGACATTTTTTAAGGTTGTAGCCAATTCGTGTACATAAAATACACTAAAAATACTGTCAAACATAGATTTATGCATTTGACATTATAAATATTTTAAAATTTGCCTGTTGAAAATCCTTATACATCATTAACCCAAATAGTAATACTCCTATCCAACTGAAAAAAAACAACAACTGCATGTCTACTATAAATACTGCAAATAGTATTCACTTAGTCCCTAAAAGTGTGGGGCAACAGTAGCTCAGTTGCTGGAGTGTATTGCCTCCTGATCTGTGGGTTGAAGTTCAAATCTTGCTCTCATCACTGGTTGAGCAGTCAGACCCACCGCTCCCAATGAATGCCGTCATTGTATCCTCGAGCAAGACATCTGCGTAATCCCTCAAGTCAAAACTTATGTCCAATTGACAGAATTGAATTTTCTTTTGCTTCGGCAAGACACTTAACCCCCCTCACCCCCAGTCTGTGTACACTGGTGTGTGTGTGAGTGTGTGTGAATGGGTTCCCTGATGTAAAACGCTGTATAAAAATATGACCACTGACCGTAAAGAGTGAAGAGACAGAGCTAAATGTCATGGTGCCACCTTCACCATCATGCACATTCATCTCTTTGTCATAAATTTTGGACATAATATAAAAGAAGCAGAAGAGGAGGTTTATAAATGTGGTCGAAGTTCACAGGAGTGAGAGGTGATGATGTGGTTAGAGGAATGCAAAATAATTCACTGTGTCAAACGCACCAAGTGAACAGCCAAACAAGTGGAATGAGATATTAAGAGCGGTGACATTAATCCCAGTGTTAAATGTAAATAAATGCACATAAATGACACGCTAATGCGACTCCAGCCGGGCTGAATACAGTACCAGCCTCATATTTGGGTTAATAGGATTACAGCATCAGCAGCTGTTCTGACTCACCTCCCTGGCCCACTTCTCTCACCACTCCTCTGTTTTGCATCTAATGACTTCATATAGCAGTGCGACGGCTCTCAAACTATGTGCAGGTACAATCAGGGCTGCATAGACTTATCGTACTGCAGTTCAAGCTCAGAACTTCCATATTTCTGGGTTTAGTCTCGGTAGTAGCTAGTTTATTTTGGTTTTAATCCTAGTTTTGTCTTGCATTAGTCACTGTTTAGTTTGATGCACAGTTTAAGACCAGTTTAAGACCCTGCTCATTCCTCAACTGGGTTATAATATAGTCAACAAAACAGCTAAAAGCCTTGAACATAAATAAAGCAAATTATGCATGGTTTAGTCCATTGTTTAGTCCAAGCTTTAGTCCCAATTTTAGTCCCGCTTTTAGTCCTTTTACTCCCCGTTTATCCACTTTTACTCTACCAATAGGCCTTAAGTAATTTGGATTTGCTGGTAATTCATTTCTTCACTTGTTTTTCTATTCATTTCCTTCCTGGTGCACTCGGCGGCTGCACAAACAATGTTCAGAGGAAATTGGGAGTCTTTAGTCCTGACGAAGAGCGATCACACATCTGCCCCATTTTTCATTTCATTGACTCAATATCAGAAAATGATTCAACAGGAAAAGAACACGAATGCAAAAAGATAAAAATGGCTATAGAAGATTGGGCGTTCTCAAAATGCGCTCTTGGTTCTAGTGGTGGATCTATGCTTCATCTGGTGGTCCATTGTAAACTGAAATCTGAGTTTAGTCCCGCTTTTATTTCTGCCATTATTGCTGGTTTTAGTTCTATCTAAATCTTTTAGCTCTATCAGATGGTTTGAATCTGGGTAAATCCTGGTGTAATGCTGTTCAGTGCAGTCTCATTATTCATAATTCTTTGCTATTTCCAATTCCATCCTATGACATTTTAGTACTTTTTGCAGAACCTTTCCAAAGTACTACCACGACACCATTTTCTGTGTAAATCTTGACAATATGGCCACCGCCCTTTGCCTTTAATTACCTCCATAAAACCCGACCACGTCGTTTGAGGCCTGACTAAGCTCAGACAGGCGTTTTATTGGCTCATTTCAGTTTGAATGAAAATATTTAAAGGTGCCGATCGAAAAGGGCACGATACATTTACACAGGCAAACGAGGAGGACAGCACGAGCTGGGGGCAAGAGAGAAAAGGAAAATCACCAAATTGAGTCGACGGACACTTAAATTTAAATTGGAGCTGGAATGAACCCCCCTGGGCACAGGCGTGATCAGCTGCCTCCCTGGTTTTACTGGGAAACAGCAGATTGGCAAAGCCCAATCTGAGGCTCAAAAAGTCTTTGAGACGAGTAGTAGGAAGGGAGATTCCTGGTCTCTGCCTCCTGCCTGTCAGTGAAGAGGTTGTAGGTTAAACTCCTGATATTGGATTATTCCGAAGGCTAACAGTATTTTTTCTGTAGAAAGTACCCCAATGTTGCCACATGACACTGCATTATGATGCCAGTTTAAAAGTGAATCATTATTTCCCTGGCAAATTTAGAATCTTTCTGTATGTTTGTATAAGCTGACATCAGTTGGTCCCCACGCCCTCTCATGTCTGAGGCCCGGTCACATGTGGTCAGAGCCTGATCCCGTCAGCTCTCAGAAGCTCAGCAGGGCTGGGCCTGGTCAGTACTTGGATGGGAAACTTTGAGGAAAATAAAATGCCACACAGGGTGCCAGATGCAAAAAGTGTTGTTGTGTCCGTAGGCAAGGCACTTTGCTTACATTACGCAGTAAGAAAGTGAAGTGTGTGTGTGGGTGATGGTGCAGCTTGGCAGCCTTGGTCCATCAGTCTGCCCCAGGGCAGCTGTGGCTACAGTAGTAGATTACAGAGGTCACTGGGTGTGGAGTGAATGAAGAATGAGCTGTAAAACGCTGTGGGAGTCTTGAAAGGTGCTGTATAAAGGCTGTGATTAATTCATTGCTGATTAATTAATTCATTAAATGTAATCATTCAATCAGATTTGTTTTTTTCAGTGACTCATGTGATGAATTAGCTCCTTGGTCACCTATGATGAATAGAGTTTAGTGCTCACTGATTTTGCAGAAATCCACAATTTTTTTTCAGTTCCCTGTGCGTTCTGGATCCCAGGCGAAATATTTACAGCTATATCTTAATTTAGAAACAGATACTGCAAACAAGAACAAAGTACCACAGGCTTTACTGTAGTGCTGCAGGCCACAGGACACATGTACACACAGGACTGCCCTGAAGTTTATTCACAGATTTTTTTATTTGATTGTGTCTGCAGCATGTAGAACTTGGCAGTAAACAACAGTAGTGGCAATACAAATGTAGTCCTGGTATGCATGTAATAAGAAGTACTTGTGATGATCGGGTACTGCATTTTTCAAATTTGGACTGGACGGGTGCACCATGTTGGCCAAATTTGACGAGATTTGCTGTAAACAGAACTAGAGAGAGAAACAAGACTCAGTGTTTGACTCGGAGAGAGAAGAGAGGAGAGAGGAGAGAAGAGAGAGAGAGGAGAGAGGGAAGAGAGGAGAGAGGGGAGAGGAGGAGAGGGAGTACACCTGCTGTGAATGTGGAGGTTTAATCCAGCTCTGTGCAGGAGGCTGTGTGATCAGAGCTCAGGGAAACTAAACTACACTCATGTGAACAAACAGAGGCACAGACAGAACAGAGAATCACACGCTGCAAAGAAGAAATGATGCTCTGATGAGGCTCGGTGTGACTGTCAGACTCAGACACATACAAAGTGCTTTTACAACACGCCGGAATGGGAAAGAGAGATAAAGTAAACGTGAACTAAAAACAGATCCAAACTCAGTTACAGATTTATGAATAAACAAAGCGAAGTGGTCCAAGCTCCAGACTCTGACATGGAGCCCAAACTTAATTAAATAATGACATAGGAAATAAACGAAGGAAATGTTTTAACACAGAAAACCTTACAAAACTAAATGAAGATCCAGAAAGCCTACTCACATTAGCGTGTTTTAGCATTATTCAGAATTAAATAATGACACAGGAAATAAACTAAGGAAATATTTTAACACAGAAAACCTGCTCACATTAGCGTGTTTTAGCATTATTCAGAGCAATAAAAACAAAAACTAAAATTGAACTTGCTTTCATTTCAGTATGTTTTTCTGTCTTTATCTCCATACCTCAAAACGCTCTGTTCCACCTTGTGATGTCATGAAGTGGTAGTTTTCAAGTTAAAAGCGACATTTTACCTTTAGTTTAGTGTAGTTTAGGTTTATTCTGTGGGTTTTGACACATTGTAAATTGTGTAATCCTCTGTGTCTTTAATTTTATTTATTTATTTGACTTATTTACTGCTTTTTTATTATTATTTTGGCTTTTATTAGATTTTACTTTTTTCAATTTCAATTGTTATCTTCATTTTATGATCTCTGGGTAGCACTTTGGAAAGCGCTTTGTTTGTAAAATGCGCAGTAGAAATAAAGTGGATTTGGATTAGCAATTCCAGAGCTGATATGATCAAAATGATTTTTAGTGAAGGTGTAAGTTTAAAAACACAGGGGAGCACTTCCTGTTACCAGATATCGCAACTTGGAACAGAGGGTTTTCAGCTTGAGAGAAGAACTCGTGCTAAATGTGCAGGTTTGTGTGTTAAATGTGTGAATGAAACCAAACACAACTCCAGGTCTGTCTGGGATGAGGAAATTACATTAGAAACTACAGAAACTAGTATAATATGGGCCCTTTAAGTTTATTCATACTGCGCTTTACCCTGGAAAATACCAAAAATATATCAAACCAGAGACTAAAACTTTGTCAGACTAAAGCAGAAAAAAACAACAATTCTAAACCAACACATACCAATTTATTAAAGTGCTTATGCCACGTTTTAGCACAGCAGCTAAACACATCCAGAGCTGGTTTGTTGTAGTGAACTGACAGCATTCAATTACAGCGCAGCATCGTGTGTGCGTGTGAATGACAGCTACAAGAGTGTGTCAGCTCTGAGGCGACGCACAATAACTCACTCTTGTGTTCCCGGTTTAAAGAAGCACCCCAAACCTGCAAATGCGGCAAATTCCTCCAGCTATGTGTAGACACCAGAAGATTAAAAAGTCTGAGGATGAAGCGGTGACAAAAGATCTGCAGAATGTTCGCACAGACAGAGTGAGAGTGGACTTAAAGTGGTCCCAAATGGAATCCCCGGCGTCGCGCAGTCAGTGTTGAGGAGTTTGTGGTGAAAAGTGGAGATAATTTCTGACAAAAACGTGGGGGAAGGGCAGAGGACCCACAATACATGAGGATTTGCACAAAACGCTTGAATGATAAAACCCAAGAAAAATCAATTAGAGTTGAAATGAATGGCTGTTGGAAAGCTCTGCTCGTGATAAAGGCTTTGGGAACTATCAGAAAGTAGCAAATAAAGCGTTTTCCTCTCTGTATTTGCACATTTGCAGGACTGGGTCAAGAAAAAGTGCACTGCAAAATTATTTTAAAATACTCTTGTGAGCTTTAAGTTATGTTATAATGTTGTTACCTCCTCAAAAACAGACCTGGAGTTGTGTTTAGTTTCATTCACACATGCTTGAGTTGTACAGAGTTTAAAAAAGTGCAGTGTTTTCAGTTTGAGAGAAGAACTCAGCTTAAATATGTGTGAATGAAACAAAACACAGCTCCAGGTCTGATTAATGAGGAAGCAACACTTGAACAGAGATCAGGAAATAGCACGACATGGGCCCTTTAATGGAGGGTTTTTGTCTTTAGAAATACACACACCCCCTTAGTTTGTTTGGTCTGACGCTGAGAGGGTATTTGGTTGGAGTAATGGTGGTTTGGAGCCTGATCACTTCCCTTGGTGAGGTCGATCGTCAAATTGTGATTCACCGATTTTCTGTTTAATGTCTATAATCAAACCAAGACACTCCTGAGAGAGAAGAGTGAGGAAGCATGAAGTTCCAGAAGAAGAAAAGGGCATGATTTATGGTCATTTTAATACAGCACTTTTCCACCTTCAAGGCTCAAAGTGTTTCACATCAAGAAAGCAGTCACCCATTCACACACACTCACACACCAGTGTACGCAGACATTTGGGGCGAGGGGGGTTAAGTGTCTTGCCTAAGGACACGACAACAGTATTCATTCAGCTGGAATCACATCGTCACGTCTAACCCTGTGGGTCAGTGGCCGCTCTCCCAATGATGCTTCTGTCGACAGCGGGATTCTTTACCAACTTCACCAACTGAGCCACTGTCGCTCCAACAAAATATCACTGGTGCCGTGTTCGAATGCTCCACTCTGACCTCACGACGTCAGGAAACATTCTAGAAACTCATCATGGTGAGTAATTAGAATAAACGCTTGTCACTAATGATTTCTTGATTTGAAGGATTTTTGAGGACCTTTTCAATGTCAGATTTAGCTCTTAGATAATATGACACATGCACATAGATCATGATGGAGCCAGATCACAATGTCCAAGCTTCCTGAGTTGCCATGACAACAGTCCTTTGGTGTTACAGTACTGCAATTCAAAATATTTCAAATCTGGAAGTAATGACTTGAAAGTCATGGACAACTCCTCACCATAATGAGTTTATAAGCAGGTTTCACAATATTTCGAGTTCAGAGTGGAGCATTCCTACAAGGCACCAGTGTTACTTCCTGGTTCACAGACTATAAAAATGCTTTATAATCAGATGCCGTCTCTTTGTACTGGGACAAACTTCATAACATGAAGAAAACCCGGGGTACTGTCCCTTTAACTGAGTAAAGATGAAGCAAATCTCCAGTGCAGTAGCCTACGCTTAAACACTTGATTAAACATTTAACTAAATTATACATCTGCAGAAATGACTGACAATATGAATACACTATAATTAGCACAGTGGAGCTAATCCCTATTCACTTCATTCATTCAACAGAGTGGATAATGCACAGACCACACAAAAGACACACAAAAGGTGGATTAGACTGCTGTTTTTGGGACTGAAATGACTCTTTTCCTTTTCAAATCAAACATATTTTACATTTGTATCATCTCAGGACAATTGATGCTCGCTCGTATCCATCATTTCAAAGTGGACTTCTGTTCACTGAAAACATTCTGTTCAAGTTATTACAGACAAATTGGGACGGTCAGATGTATCGTTTGAGGCATTTCAAAAACTGCTTCTCACACTGTTGGTATTATATTTGATAGCACTACCACATTGCTAAAGAATACTACATTCTACATAAACATACTGTGCAACATTTCTATGGAAACGAGAAAGAGGCCACATAAGAGTCAGGTTTGTAGAGATGCAAGCCCACTCACTATAAGAATGTTTTCTGTTTTTCTGCCAAGCTTTTCAGTTCAATAAAGAGCTACCGAAATGATAAAAGATACTTTATTTTAATCTCTTTTTTTGTTTAAATGATAATAATATTATTAAAACGTTACATAGTGTGGATTTAAATACACATTCATAAACATTTGCTAAAGCTCACATTTAGCACTGTACTACTTTTTACTACATTCCAACAGGTCTGAAAGCTCGCGGTAAACTTTAATTGTTTCCATTTAAATATGAATATGAATGGTTTGTAAATGTCCCCGGAGCTGGACTGTGCGGAGCAGCTATCAGGATGAGTCTCCAGTCGAGAGCCACAGAGATGTGACAGCGCTGATACGAGCCTCTGTTGTGCTGCTGAGTTGAAATGGGTTAGATGTCATTCATATTTGATGCTGTGCAGACTGTTGACATGTAATGAGGGAGATAAGAGACGCACGCCGAAAACGCACAGGGCTTAGACGCAACAACGAGCAGACATCTTTTTATCTTTTGCTCTTCTAAGACCATCATTTCATGTCCTCTTCCACGACATCCGTAAATCTGCTCCTTGGCCTTCACCTTGGCCTCCTTTCCCCAACCGTATATTCACCGTCTATAATCTGAACACTTCTACACCTGAACACCTATGGAAGATCATTTGTTCCATCAGATTGTGAATTTTTAAATCTGAAAAAAAGATGTTTGAGTTATTTTTATTCAAAATTTTAGTTGCTGAAATTTTAAGCGCATTTTTTCAATATGTTTGAAATTCAAAATCAAAATTCAGTGCATATTTTCAAGCCCACAAACAGTTAAAATTCAGAGTGTTAAATTCACAATGAAAAATTTCACAGCAAAGATCCAAGGTGCAAAGGCAGAAGCAATCAATCCTATGTGAGTGAGGAGGACAGAGGCTGTTTCCTATTGGCCGTTCTCATGTGTGGGCGGGGTTTAAGGTTTAGATGAGGCTAATTCTGACCAATCAGATCGCTTCACTGCACCATTTCCTGTTTGTTACTAAAGATCGGATCACTGGATCGATTGCTTCTGTCTTGGCATCCTGGATCATTCCATAATTTTTTTCTGCAAATTTTACACTCTGAATTTTGACTGTTGAATTTCAGAGCTTAAAAATATTTGTGAATATTTAGAGGGTTTTGTTTTTTTGTTTGTTTTATTTAAACACTTTTAAAATGTACACTTAAAATTACAGCAACTAAAATACAGATTAAAAATAATTCAAACATGTTTTTTCAGAGTTACTAAAATTCATAGTGAGAAATTCAACAGCATTTAAAATTCAAAATCTGATGAAACTAATTATCTCCCATATAAATCATCTCTTCATTATGGCATACGTAAGCTTAATATCACACTGTGGGAACATTTATGTAACACGATCTCCATGGCAACAAGCATGTGGCACACCTATGGAAATGTTTTGGTGAGGGGGTCTCGTGTCATTGCTTTTCCTAGAATATTTCACAGTACCATGATATGTAAAAAAAAAGAAAGAAAGAAAAAGCTTAAAAAATACCACAGCAAGATTTCCTCTCCACAGATCTGACCTGTAAGCTTGATTCCATGCAATGACATCTCCATGGAGACAAGCAGGTGACAAACCCTGGCCACATAAGAAACAATGATCCACCAGGTATATTTTTTCCTTGTATTCCCAATTTGATCTAGAAAAGAAAACAGCAAAAAAGCTCGACACTTGAAATGAATGACTTATTTATAGCCGTCTGAAAGTGATTTTGCTGCAGTTTTTCACAGTGGAGGTAAAACGGCTGTTGCTCCGCGGGCAGGTCGTCTGAAGAGGTGGGCTTTTGTTCGCCTCGCACACTCCAACACTCTCTTTAGTCCACTACTGCAGGCCTGTATTTTTACACTCCGAGCAGCGCTGGGGCTCGTGTGGACGGAAAAAGCACAGGAAAAGCAAAGATAATTGAAAATTGGCAGGTGAGCACATGCAGGGGGAGAATGGGAGGAAGGACAGGGGCAGTTTGGAATGCTGACAGGATAATCCCACACGGAGACAGGTGCACTCCTCATGTCCGCTGTGACGCTCGGGGACACAGGAACACAAAGGAAGGAGTCCAAGTTTTATGTTTAGTCCAGGCATTTGGTCGCATCAGGACAAGCGTTTGGTATCTATTTCCAGACATTTTCAATTCAGTTCAACATCAAGACATTTGAACCATTTCAGATGGAATAATCGCCAAAAAATGCGTACTTTTTCCCATTTTAATCACAATGTATTTTATTCAATTCTATTTTTATGGATTAATTTTATTACTATTATAAGTAAGTATGGTGTTCAGTCTTTATTTCATTAGTTGATGAAGTGCTCCACCTTCACCAGGATCATTTAGACAATTTCAGCCTTGGAATTTCCTGTCTGTGCGAAACAAAAGGTGAAAGGAGCTGTTCACTTGAAAACTATCACTTCATTAAATCACAAGGTGGAACAGAGCATTTTGATCTTTGGAGATGTAGACATACTAATAATTAAAGGTTGTATGGAGGATTTTATTTTTTTTTTGTCTCAAATTGTCAATGATAGTATTCTAGACATGCAGCAGCCTTGTAATTATGATGAACAAAACAAAAGAGTGAAAATCCATCAACTCTGGACGTGGTGGGACCAGATAAAAGGCTACCTCTTTTTCTTTTGGCTCTTGGGTTGTCAATCAAACTCCCTACACTTGTAGTGTAACTGGCGTGCTGGGATTACGTGGTTTACATTCGGCTCTTACACACTCCACAAACAACAAACGCAAGACACTGTTACGAAACTAATGCAGTGGTTCTTAGCGGCTTTTTCCAGCTGGAGCTTCCTCACAGTTCGCACAAAGTTTGTTGCAATGACAAGAATCCACGACCAGTTCACCGCAAAAGAAAGTCAATTTATGAGGTCACTGAAAGGAGAAGAGAAGAGGAAAAGAAGCGAAACCAAACAAAGGAGAATCTAGGAGATTCATTCCCGTGATGGCGTCACTGAAGCAGACGAGGGTCTAAAGACTGACGCGTTGGAGCTAAATTAAATAATTGGGAAACATACTTTATTTCCAAGAGCTTGACAGATGTTTTTCAGGACACAAATGCAATATCCCGTATCTGAAAATTTGATTTCCAATGCAAAAAAGTCCATTTACAGCTGCTTGTTGTATTAGTAGTTCGTATTTACAAGTCCTGTGCAGCGATGAGGCGAGAACTTGTTTTCTATGATAAACTTAATTAAAAACGTAAATGTAAATCTAAAGTAATCACCAAGATTTTGCACACATACATTACTCTCACTCTCACCACTTCATTATAACCCTGAATGTGGTTGCAATTATGATAATAGTAAAAGAGAATAGGAGCAGCAGCAACAGTGCAGCGGTTGTAGAGGGTTTTTGCCGTAAAGAGGAGGTGGTTCTGTCAGGGAGGGGGTTTCACACATGCGCAGCATTTGAAAAAGGACAAACAGTTACTGTGCTCCTCATTCCTTGGAAAATCCTCTATACAACCTTTAAGTGTTACTCAAACATGTGTGAGTGAAACAAAACACAACTCCAGGCCTTTGAGGAGGTAACAGCATTAGAACATGGTTTAAAGCTCACAAGAGTCAATTTTGTGCCAAATAGGACCTTAAAGTTTCAGATTGGCCTTCAGCAAATGAATGCAAATCAATGTGATCCCTAAAAAGCATGAAAACCCAACAGAGGTGTGCGAGCAGCTGCAGAGCGGAGATAGCAGGGCATTTACACCTGTAACTGTGCTGTACGGGGGACAGAACATGTGTCAAATGCTTTATTCTGTATTCTGGAGCCCCATTAGTCATTACCACAGCAGTATCTGTTCTTCCTGGGGTTCCACATAAAAACACTCTCACTGCACAAATGGAGCAGGAGGGAGAAGCAGGAGCTCAGGGGGTCATGGGAGCGACGTAAAGGGGTTAGAACATCCAGGGCAGCAAGAAATATCTGAAAAAATAGCTTCAATGTGGAGTGAAAAATGAAACTAAAGAGAGCGTAGTCTTGCTCCTTCTCTGGCCCTGGTTTAGACTTTAGACTCTTTTTTTTTTTTTTTTTTTCAACACCTTTTTTTTTTATTGGCAAGTCCAGGTCTACCTAAAACAGGATCAAACTGGGGCTTAACTAGGTCCACCTGCCAGCTGTCATGTTCCAAACAAGAAGTGAACACTGGCCCGCTTCCAGCTCCATCGAATCTGGCTCCAGTTAACTTTATATTAAAAACTTTCACCTGTTTATGTAACTGCTGCTGTCAGACTTGTCGTTTGAGTCTTAAAATATCCCTATTAACCCACTCTACCTGATCTTGCTGTTTATATGTCCGTAAATCAAGGTATGAACATCAATAACAGATTAATCAGGTGCCTGACTTTTTTCCCCAGAGTAGCGTTAGCAACAGATTTGCTAAAGCTGTGGTGCGTCCGTGAAGAGGCGTTAGCTTTAATAACTGCCCCGCTACTGATTGGCTCTTTGGTTGCTATGATACTCAGGTTGGTTTTCCAAATATAGTGCTTCACTATAACTTCAAGTCTCAATGAGCTTCATTTGACTGGAGCAGAACGCTATGGGTCACATCACAGTCTCTATGGCTACGTTCAGACTGAAGCCTGAAGTGACAAAAATCTGACTTTTTTTGCCCCTGTGTGACCTGTATCTGATCTTTGAAGACCAGATCAGATTTTTTCAAATGCGCCCCAGGACACTTGGATATGTGCTCCTAAAACGATACATATTTGATCTTTTGACATGCAACTTCAGTCTGAACGGCCAGGTTATGACCTACACGTCACAAATATACACATACTTCCTGTCATATGAAGCAGCAAAGTACAGAGGATTCCCACCAATCTACAACTCCGCACTCACACGTTCCTTTATACAGACGTTGCTGCCACTTAAAAAAAAAAAAAAAAATTCCTCCATAAACCTTTAAAATTCACACACAAGTCCCATTTAACTGGAAATGTGAACGACCTTGCAAAAAAATCAGATTTCACAAAAAAATCCAAATTGAGCATTAAGCCCTGCAGTCTGAATATTGCCTATGTCTATGGTCCTGATGAGGACTAAACCAGGTACAAACTACAATCAGGGTCTTCACATGGACTCGAGATCATCGAAACTGAGGTAAAAGCAGGTGTGGACTTGGATTTTAACCAGATCTAAACTTGGACAAACTCAAACTTTAACAATGAAAATCCTTTATGTTTGCTGTCTGCAGCGTATTCCCACCCACTGCACCGTCTCCACGCTGACCACAGGTAACAGTATTGTCCAGCGTTTGGCCTCCGTGCTCGGGCCCGGCTCCATCCTCCGCCCGCTCGCCTCAGTCTAACACAATGAGCTGGCTGCCTCTCCAGTCACTCAGATTGAAACAAATGAAGTGCCAGCGCTGATGCCTGGGTAATTGTTCATATGGAAATGAGATTGCCGTCGTCACCGCTGCAGCCTCCTCTTCACAACTCCTAAAACTGTTTTCCGACCAACATAAAAAATGACAATCGGACACTGTGGGCACGTCAGAAGAGGCGAGACAGCCACGCACAGAAAGGATCTTCGCACTGTCTCGAGGCGCTTCTTCCAGAACAAAACAGCTCGTTCTTGTAGATGTTCTCAGACAAAGTGTGGGGAAATAAAGCATCTGGCCTAACCTACTTTGTCACATTAGATTGTACAAATGCATCACACCCGCCCAGCCCCACATACAGCAAGATTAGCTTCTGAGAATTAACCCCATGTTGCCCTTGAACAACTGCCCCACATAGAGCAGCTTTGGAGATAGCAGTCGGAATGTACTGGGCAGAGATTTGAAGAAGAATCAGAATCTGTCATGGACCATAGAGACTAAAGCTCTGGTTGACTTCCAGTAGGTTATGTTCACATGCTAGAATTTGTTGAGGTCATAATTTCAGATGGAGGCTGGGGATTATATACATTTGTGGGAAATTCACTGTTTTGGAAGAACATGTGTATATACCACACATCATGAACCTCTTAAATATTTGTGTTTATTTGATTGGCCGTGTTAATCTTCTGGCGTTTAGTTCTTTCATTGTTTTTTTAACAATAGCACCACCTTCTGAATATACTGTAGAAATGTCATTTCACTTTTGTGTCAGTTTTTGTTTGATGTGAATAGGCCCAGTAATGACGGAGAAATGAAGCATAAACCAGGCCCGTTCTCTTGCACTTTAACAGTGAAAAACTCCAGAGAATTCTGACCTGTTCTCCATCTGATTTAACCTTTCACCTGAACATAACCCGTGCACACAAATGTCTAATCCAGGTCTAAACCAGGTCAAATCCAGTTCTAATCCAGGTTTAACTCAGGTCTAAACTGGATATAAAACAGGCCTAAATCAGGATTTAGCAGGTTTTAAACAGGTCTTAACCAGATCGTAACCAGGTCTAAGCCAGGTCTAAGACAGGTCTAAAACAGGTCTCAATCAGGTCTAAACCAGGTCTAAGACAGGTCACAATCAGGTCACAATCCGGTCTAAACCAGGTCTAAACCAGGTCTAAACCAAGTCTAAGACAGGTCACAACCAGGTCAGAAATCAGGTTACCACCAGACCAGGTCTAAACCAGGTCTAAACTAGGTCTAAACCAGATTTAAGACAGGCCTAAAACAGGATTTTGCCAGGTCTAAAATGGGTCTCAACCAGGTCTAAACCACCTCAGATAGGTCTAAGATAGGTCTAAGATAGGTTTCAAGACAGGTCTAAATCAGGTCTAAGAGAGGTCTAAACAAAGTCAAAACCAGGATTCAACAGGCTTAAACTACTTCTGAACCAGGACTAAAGACGCTGACCACTGGATACTGGGTACACCACAGAACAGCTGCAATTTCACCATCTTTTATGACAAAATATTCACCTTTCTGCCCTGGAAATATGCAAAGCATCACAATTTTGCCTGAACTCCTATTACAAATCTGTTAATTCTTCTGCTTTCATCTCCTCATCTCCTTCCACAGGTCCACAACCTTCTCCTCATCTCCTTCCACAGGTCCACAACCTTCTCCTCATCTCCTTCCACAGGTCCACAACCTTCTCCTCAGCTCCTCAGTGTTGGGACGGTTCAGTCTGTACATTCAAAGTACATGATCTTGTAGGATAAAGCAGGTCAGATTCAACCCTTTCGCAGTGTTCCCTCTGAAACCAGAAGACCCGGGCCGCCCCGAGACTAAACCACATTACACGATGCCTTCACGGCTCATTGGACTTTATGCTAGTGAAGTGAAATCATTAGAACCAATAAGGTGTGTAATAGATTCCTTCCCAGCAGTCAGTCTGGTGCCTGACTTCTTAATTGTGCTCAGTGTGTGTTTGTGATTTCAGGCTCTTCCTCTCTTTCCATCTTTCTATCTCTCTATGTCCTCTTTCTTCCTTCTCCACCTCTGTTCATCTCTTCATCACTCCTCCTCCTCCTCTCCTGTAGGGCTATTCAAAAACAAATTGATAATAATACTGGTCTGTGACTCACTCGATTCTTATTTGAACAAGAAAACAAATCACATTAACAGAGATAAGTCGAACCATTCCTTCCTCCCTCTATCGTTCTTTCTCTGCATCCTCTCTTTATTCTTTCTATCCCCATCTCTTCATCACTTCTTGTACCCCTTCTCATTCTTCTGTTTTCTTCGTCTTCCCCTTTCTGTTCTTTCTCTCTCACACTTCTTCAATCCACTGTCTTCTTTCTTTCTCTTCTCTTTTCCTCCTTTCTCCTCCCACATTCCTCCACCTCTCCATCTCCCTCCTTTCTTTTCTGTTCTCTCAGTTGATATAAGTGCAGTGTGAGTGTGCTGGGACCCCGGGAGCGCCTTAGGGTGCTGCACTGATTAGACCAGCACCGTCCATAGCATGTGTGATGTGTGTGTGTGTGTGTGTGTGTGTGTGTGTGTGTGTGTGTGCACCCAGAGCCACACCTCACAACATGAAGAGTGTGTGTTTGTGTGTCTGTACACGGGCCCCACAGGCCTCAGTCTGTACGACACACAACTCACGTGCTGCTCTATAGGTTTCAGAGTGAGGAACAAAAGGACCGTTGTCATAGCGATTAACAACTTAAAGATGCTGTACCTGTCTTAAAAACACAACTAGTTCATTTTAAATGGTTTGCAGTGGTCCAAAGCACTTCCTCATTGACCTCACTGTTTCCCAAAGACTGGGTCGGGACCCTCAGGTGTGTCACAAGAGATTTTTTGGGGTCGTCTTGTCACGATCTGCATGTAGGTCTGCAGACAAATCGACCTCTCTCTGGAAATGTTCAAATGTTAAGATGCGTTTTGTCTTATTTTTAATCTTTTTGTAATTATTTTATTGACTCTTTTATTTTAATATCGCTGGTTCAATTACTGTTTCAGTTTCAGTCAATTAATAGTTCAGAGAGTGTATTGAGATGTATTTTCATATTTTAAGTATGAAAAGTCTTGTTCCATTGGCAGATCATTTTACTTATCAAGTGAAATTACTCAAATCATGATAAAACTTTAATTCAAGTCATCTTAACTTGGCTAAATTTTAGTTTTTGCGGTGAATCCATTCCCCATAGTTTTCCCTGCAACACTTGTTTTTTATTTATTTATTTATGTGTTTATTTGATTGGGACAGTGCATGTTAATGAACATACATGACCAGCACGAATCTAAAAACACACCGGATTGTAGCTATACAGCTAATTTCCATCCGTAGTCCCACGGGTCACAGGGATGAGGGGTCAGGGTCACAGGGGTTGCATGTTTTTAGATATAGTGATCCAGATTTTCTTGATACAGAAGATATAGTGATCCAGATTTGCTTGATACAGACTATGAACGACTATTATGTCAGACTGATTTAAGGACAAATATCTAGAATTTACCACCTCTGAATGTATTATTAGGACATTCACACTCATCATAAGCTGGTTTTAAGTCTGTTTATCTAGAATTCAGCAGAATTTACAGCATTTTATCTAGAATTTAGCATCTGAGAACTTATTCTCAGGCCATGAACACTAATCATAAACTGGTTTGAAGTCTGTTTATCTCAAACTTAGCATCTATAAACTTATTCCCAGCTCCACACTCGCCAGAGATGCTTAATTCCAGTCTAGCGGTCATAAAATAAAATGATCTTGCTGCATGGACAGATCATTTCGCTATTTTTAAGTCATTTTCTGATAGATTTAAGTGTTTAGGTGTTACATTTTGGCTTTTTTGCAGAGATGAGTTTACAAGCACTTTTCTCAGCTCTTAGAGACCAGAGCTGTAATTCGTGCAGTTTTGCATTTTTGTATTTTCTTTAAAATGTGAATAGAGTGAGAATAGACAATTGCAGATCACAATAGCTTGGGTCAAATGCAGACGACATGTTTAAGCTCTCGATCTTGTATTCAGTCCATTAGCAGGTGGCAGAACTTCCTCCAGGAACATTAAATAGTGCCCCACAGGTATATTTGTCCTCTGCATTTGACCCATCCTTGAGCCCACTGTGCATGTGTTTGCATTGCCGGGGAAACCACAAACAGAGCAGTCAGAGCAGTGATGGTAAAAGTGCAGATACAATCACATGAAACCAAATAAGAGCTCTTTGGTTTGAGTCCGTGTGGATCTAAAATGTCATGTTTGATAATCCACTCTCTCATCTCCTCTGTGCTCCATTGTCCCTCGTGTTTTGGTGTCATTGTCTTTGCTCTGGTCTCTTCTCCTCCTCTCCCTTCTCCTCAGCTCTCTTCTCTTTCCTCTCCTCTCTGCTCCCTTCACTTCTGTCCTCCTCTTTTCTCCTGTTCTCCTCCTCTCTCTTCATCTTTCCTCTCCTCCACTCCCTTCTTCTCTGTTCTCAACTTCTCTTCTCCTCTTTCATGCTCTGCTCTATCTCCTCTCTCCTCTGGTCTCCTGTATTATCCTGTTCTTCTCACCTGTTCTCCTTTCCTCTGTTCTCCTCTCCTCTGCCCTCATATGTTCTCCTCTCATCTCTTCTTTTCTCCTCTTCTCTTCTGTTCTCCTCTCTTCCTCTCCTCTCCTCTTTTCCTCTTCTCTTCTCCTTTCACCTTGTCTTTTCTCCTCTCTTCTGCTCTCCTCTCCTGTTCTTCTCTCTCCTCTCCTCTCCTCTGTTCTCCTTTCTTCTCCCTTGTTCTCCTCTCCTGTGCTCTCCTCTCTTCTCTTCCCCTTTCTCCTCCTCTCTTCTCATCTCACCTCCTCTCCTTTGTTCTCTCTTCTCCCTTCTCCTCTTTTCTTCTCCCCTCCTCTCTTCTGTTCTCCTCTCTTT
>KN517918.1:5689-23501 GCA_000787155.1 Scartelaos histophorus
GAGTAAGAAAATATACAGTAGGTTTTAAAATGAAGAATGTAAGAAAATAAGGTCAAGCTAGTGCACGGTGGTTGGCATTGATGAACATTGTAATAGTAGAAACGGGGATTTATGTCGAAGTACGTCTTGTTCTCAGGGAGTAGCTTTATTTCTTTTGACCCTTAACCCATTTTCTTGTGTTAGCAAAGGAAATGTGGAATAAATAACTTACATTTTGAATGCAGATGTTGTTTTCAGATATCATTATAATGGTTTTGATTTATATTGTGTTTTATAAAGTACTACAAGTCAAGGTCATTCTTCATTTACTTTCCATATACACAGATGTATTTATAACCATGAACATATTTCTTTATATGACGATGAATGAACTAAACTAAAAATATTCAAAGATCTGCACCACCACTCTTCAAGCATCACTAATAACACGCTCAGAAATGATATTCATACATAGGAAAGGTGGGTGTCTTGCCCATGGACACAACAATGATCTAAACTGGTGGGGCTGGGATGAATTGTCAACTTTAATGTCATGTTCTTGAGAGACTAACACAAGTACGTAAGGGAGAATGAAATAACGAGCAGATTGTTGCTGGTTGAACAATGTCGCATAGATTTAAAGTCTTGTTTAGATGTAACGTATTAGAATAAATATCATGTCTTACCACGTGACCATAACGTTTGTGCGAGGCAGGCGACACTGTCTGTCCTCGGGGTTCAGGATTCTTGGAGTCAGGATCATGTGAGCCTCAACTGAGATCACAGCTTGAGCCCTGTAGACACAAACATCATTCAATTTGATTCAACTTTTCAATGCATCACTTCTATTTTAAATCAGACAAACACAGTGTTTTAAAAAGACTGGTGATACTGGAAATATATTGCACTGAAGGGAGTACATTTTTGATTGCATGACTACAAGTTATAGCTGATGAAAGGTGCAAAACTTAAACACTTTTTTACCTGTACACAAACACTTCACCTGCACCAAACGCCCCCACAATAAGATCTGGAAGGAGATAAAAGGAGAAATTAAAACAACGTGAAATGAGGGAGACAAGGGACTGGAAGTTGTGCGGAGCTTCAAAGCCAGAGGCAGATGGGACTGATTTCAAGGTCTCCAGTACTAAGCCCTCATCAAACGCAGACTTCTTAATATACTTTACGTTCACAGGAACACGGTTGTCTCATTGGCCTTTTGGATGTATCACTTTTCCACATATAACATGCTTCAAACTAAATCCAAATGCATCATAACTGTATTAAACCTAGAGGTGAATTTAATAGGAAATGGAGCAGATTCTGTATCATACGTAATAAAAAAAACCCATCAAAAATCTGCAACTAGGAATGTTCGGATTTTTAAGCTTGCACTATAATTATAAGTGAATAAAGAAAAAAAATATTTGGATGGATACGACATAGTTTATTGATCCAGAAGGAAATTCAAACCAGTCATTCCAAGACAATCAATCCAACTCTAAAAAAAGACGATCTAAATGTGTTTTTTATCAAGAAAATCAAGGTCACTGCTGTTTGGCCCTGCAGTCAGTAATCACAAATAGCTCTGTTTTTTCTCACAGTAATCACAACACTAAAATGTAATTTGATGACATTCCAACCAATGTGTTACCAATGCGCGCAACTGTTACTGATTCAGAAATTAAACTGTTCGATAAAAAAGGAAATTGAAAACACGAACACCACATGCTCAGGTTAATTAAAAGTGAACTGTGCTTCTAGAATAGCTGCTTTCCTTGTCCAAAAAAGTGACATCGTGCCCCTTAAATATAAATGATGTGTGTGTGGTGAAGGATGAGAATGCCACATCGCATTCCATTGCCATTAGTAAATTTCTCAATACTCCAATCACACCGTTTCCCAACAGCTCTTAATTGTAAGCAGCAACAGACTTTTTCTCCTAAATGTGATTTTTTTTCTTGTATGTGATGAATACGCTCTTTTAACTGGCACTGTGAGTTTTTAAATAGCTGGGGCATTTAATGGTTGTGGTTTGAGGGGGGGACACATACCAGTTATATGTGTGTGTGCGCGTAGACACAGAGAAAAACACACAAGCATTGATTAAAACAATGTGAAACTGGAGAGAGACGCTTAATGAATACAAGGCACCGCGACCAGATGCTCCACTGCTGCATAGACGAGCCTCTTAATGTCTATAGGCTGTGCTCACGTGACATCATAAAGCTGGGAAGATATGTAAGCATTTAATACCGAAGAAACGGGTGGTTAGAATTTGCCTATTAATAGTCAGATCGCACACACTTTGACCTGATTCACATCAAACAGAAAGTTCAATGTCTTTAGCGAATATGTGGAAACAATGAAACTTGGATAAAATAGACGCAAAATTAAACAAAAACTGGACCATCGCTGGACATTTGTGTAGTTCAGTTAGGTCATTTATTTCAAAATGAGGCAATTGCCCATGGAGCTATGGCTATTCATTGGTTTCAGAGTCATCAAAAGCTGCACTATGCAACTTTTCTGGTTGATCATTGCAGAAAACCTATTTTTCGGACTAAAGGCGCATCTAAAATCATGCCATTTTCTCAAAAATCAACAGTGGCCTTATAATCCAGTGGCCTTATGTATGACCTTTGGTTGTGTTTAACCTCCAACCAATTTTATGTTGTAACATTACGGCTAATAACGTATTAGTGGGCGAGTCAGGAGGAGTAATATGTTGGCGACATATAGGGCGACTGTGCAACATACCAGTAGTTCTGCCGTGTGCTGTACAAGGACCCAAAATGCTACGATTATGATGCAGATTTCAGGTTTTGTATTTTAGTGTTAAAACTGAACAATGTTGAGAGGGATCCGGGCATGTTTGATGCCCAAATCACCCAACTGTTAAACTTGTATTTTTGTGTTAGCTACAACTGAGAGTTATTGTAAATGACCTGAATAAAGTTCAATTTATCCGACGCGCGTTTTGTTTCGCTTATTGCGCCTTATAATCCGATGCTCCTTATGTGTGGACAATGACACAACTGACATATTATTTGATACTGCGCCTTATAATCACTTTATAGCCTGAAAAATAAGTAATTTATTTCAAAATCAGGGAATTGCCCATGGAGCTTTGGCTATTCATTGGTTTCAGAGTGATCAAAAGCTGCACTATGCAACTTTTCTGGTGGATCTTTGCAGAGAACCTACTTGTTTCCGTACAGATGCTATTGCAATGTACCACAGTATTAAACTTTTATATCTACATGTCGACAAGCAAGTGACACCAACAAACCATGTGCCAATCCAGATCTGTGGCAACCCCGCTTACCCATGTTTTTCAAGGTATTTTTGAGCAACGGAGACAAGCAGAAAAGTTACATAATGCACCTTTAATGATTCAAAACTAAATGTTATATCTACTGAATGCTGAATTTTCCTCAAAATGTTGCCAGTAAACAGGAAGCTGAAACCCCATCTGAAAATAAAACACAAATGTCTAGAATTTCACGAATGCAACCAGTTCTAAATACGCAGCCCCCGTTGTTTATGATAACACGTGATGATTACAATTTAAAACATAGTGGCTAAACGCTGACTTGTTTAAGCAGCTATAACCTGCCAGACTAATCTATTTGAATCTTTGTGTGTCTTTTCCTCTTTGGTGTATTTAAAAAGAAAGAGACTAATTGAAAATGAGACTGCAACATCTGTTTCTGCCTTGGCCCCAGCGTCGCGGAGTCCCCCCCAAACCACAACATTAAACATTTAGCCCCCCGTCCCCTGTATGTCGCTACGCTGTGAAGTGGATGTGGGTATATAGGAAAGCATATGACTGGAAGACCCCTAAAGATGTGGGTTTTGTGGTGCTGTTAGAGAGGTAAGAAAGATGGGAAAACAGAAGTGAGGAAGATTGGGTTAAAGGGGGGATGGCTAGAGGAAAAACCAGGGAGAAAAAGCGGGGTGGAGGTTGTATACTTGGCTTGTAAACTGCAGTCTGTAAAGATAATCAATGGCAAGGTGTGTTTCTGGCAGCTCGGAGAGACAGGCACACTGGGAATACCTCACTCCTGCTCCGAAATTCCTGATTCGCTCCAAGTTCGGGATTCAAAAATGTAACCTACTTCGGCGTCTCGGTGTGTGTCCGATACAGCGGTTTGCGTTTCACACTTGGGTTTGCAGTAGATGCCAAAAGTGTATCCGCAAAGGGAGGGCCAGAAGGTTAAGGGCAAATGCGTGCACTGTGTATAATTGGGGATGGATGGTGTGCTTGTAATGAGTTATGTTTAGGTGGATTTTGAAGTAAATATATTCCCACTTCAACCCAATATTAATCTTAAAAGTGTGGTGTTTTGTTACAAAGTATTCTGAATAGTTTTTCTCTTTATTTTACTATGAAAGTCTTGTTTTTAGATATTTTTTGATCCAGTGTTTTCACTTCTAAAACCATATTATAGATACTTTGACTAATATTTGGACAAACAGACACTTAAAACAGCATTTCTTTCCTTAAAGCACAATTACCATAAGACAGAATTGTTCTATTTGTTTTTTGCAGCATATTTCAAGTGATTCAAATGGATAAAACTTCAAACTTTTGAGCCAAAAGTGGATAGTAAATACCTAAAAATATTCTGTAATCATACCTAACCAACAAAATGTCCTAGATACCTTTTGCCAGTATTAATCTTTAGTCATTTTAATCTTTTTCCTGTTTATAATGAAATATTTCAGATCACACTGCAGGTATTCAGTCCTTTACATTTCACATGAGAACTTCCATTGGTCAGGTAGAACTGTCGTCCTGCAGTACCATTGTGGCGTGTCTGGGAGCGTGTGTGAAGCAAAGGGGCTAATTCAAATAACATCCACCACGTTTTCCTCTCATGTCAATCTGATTTCCTTACGCACAGGAAAAGGCCGCCTGCCACTGTTGATTTGAGGTCAGTGCAAATGTGCTCAGACATATTGAGCTGTAGAGCCACAAACCAAAGACTGACAGGCTCTTCTCACTATGTTTATGTGGTACAATTTGATGTCGTATGAGACAATAGTACTTCATGGATATTGTGAAAGAGGCAAGGTAACAGAAACCCACAAATGTTGATTCAGTTTGGACTTGATTTTAAAATCTGATAACGATAATGGAAATTCAAGCCAATATTAAAAACATTTGTAAGAAGCAAATAGAAAATAAACAGCAAAGAAAGTGAATAAAGTAGCAAAATATAATATACAAGTAGTAGTTATAATAGTAATAGTAACAGTAATAGTAATAGTAATAGTAATAGTAATAGTAATAGTAATAGTATGCATTATATTAATGTTTGCTGTAGATTGGGTAAACACCTCTCTGACCTGATCAGTAGAGACTCTCCTCTTGTCTAAACTATCAGGAGTGATGTACAGTGAGTTTGTGGCAGTTTTTGTATCATGTTTTAGAGTGATGCTGCTCAATAGTTCAACATTCATTTTTCCATAGAAAAGTCTGAAACCTCACTTGGGTTATGTAGTAAAAAATGAACATAAGACCTGTAATATTAATCTTTATAAATTGCCAGCTTGTTGAAACATTTAGATGAATTTTAAGTTTTAAATATAGTTTTGGGGCCAAAAACAATCACCACATTTAAGCTTTTAGTACTTTTCAAAACGACTATGGGAAAAATGAATGAGAAACTCAGCCTGGTTTGTATATTAAACCAGTTCTAAACTGTTAGCAATTCTTCTACCATCAAATCCTCACTTGGCTTTATCCTCAATTCCTGAACAGTCGTCTGATGAGAACGTTACGACACCACTTAAACCAACATATCAGACTATGATGTCGGCCTTAAATGGTGAGAGTAATACACTGCTGGGTAACTGATCTACCTGTGTGTGTCTGCTGTGAAAACACCGGCTCTACGCTCAGTTTAGACAGACTGTCAAAGTGTCACTGGCCCCACGCTCCCAACTCTGTGTTTGGGGACTCGCCTCAATGACTAAAGGTTAAAGTTCAATGGCACTCTGTGGAAAAGGGTGTTGATTTAAAAAAAAGAAAGAAAGGCTACTTGATGTTTTGATGGGTTTTTAAGAGACTGCAAATTTTAGGTGGCCAATATAATCCTCAACAAAATTATATGGAAGTAGTTGTTTTGATGTTATGCATAAATAATATGGTACTTTAAACTTGTCTTAGCAGATTTGAGGCATTTCTGGTGGACGTTAAAGGTCCTATAGTGTGCAGTTTGACTCTAATGAGATTTATCCATGTTATACTGTTGTTACCTCACACATGTTTGAGTGATCCATTGATCCATCCATTGAGCATTATTAGACTGTCTACATCTCAAAATGCTCAATTCCACCTTGTGACATCACGTAAGGGTAGTTTTCAAGTTAACTTCTACATTTTGTTCAGTAGAGATTGTAAATTCCAGGGCCTTTAGTGTATGGAGTTTAAAAACACAGTGGACACTTCCTGTAATGCTGCATGACATCACAGGGTGGATGAGGATGTTTCTGATGAGGAAACAACATTATAACATAGATCAGAAGACAGTTGGGTCCTTTAGTGTATAATCAGATTAGTGTCAAAAAGTTGGAAAGAAAAGCTTGATTTTGCCCTATTATTTTGCCCACAGCAAATATCTGATACATTACAAGCCTGAAAGTTGTCCAACATTTAAAGAGGTCGTAGAGACGAATCAAACTTAACTATGGCATGTCTTTTTACAAATTGGTTTAAGTGGACTGTAATGTAAACTATTTTGGACAATGTTTATGTTTCTCTAAGTGGCAGCCTTATACAGGCCTTGCTAATATAGTTGCCTTGCCCCATAATTTAAGTCCTACTTTAAAACAAAACATTACACTGAGCTATAAATCTGACTTCTATTGCCAAACCACATATCAGCCTGAACTCAAAGCTGGGGAAACATTTAGATATTGTTTACGGTCTTTTTGGAAGAAACTGCCAAGCTCACAGAATAAAATGCAAAGTTGTATTTTAAAGTGAGTTTTACAGTGACACAATTATAATTTCTTGGACAATGGAAATGTCTTTTGACCACAAGAACAAACTGTTTCACAGCAGCTTAAAGATGCACTATGTAAATCTTCTGGTGGACATTCTTCCAAGTTCTTGTTATTGCATTGCCTTCACAGCAGGGGATTAAACACATCTTATCTTGTAATTATTTAATTACAGCTTTTTGGCATCCTGGAAAAACATGCATTCATAGTTTAGCGGGGAAACATCTCCACAGATCTGACCTGTAATGTGGCTGCTGGCATCAACTTCATATTACCATAGTACAGCCATACTGTGGAATATTACAGGTAAAGCAATAAAATCTCCATGGAGACCATTAGGAGACCTCTGAAAATACTGCATAGTGCATAGTGCACCTTTTAAGCTGTTGCTTGTAGTTAGGATACTTCAATGAAGCTAATAAAAAGTGTTTAACACCTTTTTTAGAAACCCAAATGAGCTCCTTAATGACCCCCTGCACCACACACGTCCTGACTGCAGCTCGGGACACTCCTCTCTGACTCAAACTCTCACTGCCAGACCATGTGACTGACAGGTAAAACACTGTCACTTCGACCTTTGACCTTTTGGTTGGGCCCTTAAATCACCTTTTGGCAACATGACCCCTTGAAATTCAGATTTGACCCCAACTTTCCACAAAAATATTAAAGATTTGAAAGACTTGTTTATTTTGAACAATGGTCAATCTTGATACTATATATAACTAAATGAACTATGTTCCTTTTGTTTGTAGTGTGACATTGACCTGTCTGTTCAATAGACTTGAACTTCTAAAAGTGACCATGGTTCTAAATGGGTTAAATCGCTGGTTGCAGTTATTGTACATTTGTAAAAGTAAATGGTTACTCTTCTGGATTTATGATATATAAGAAACAAAAGGTGTACTTTGATCAATAATTTAATAAGTCTGATTACTATATGATGATAAAATTAGACTTTGAGGGATGACTACAGTCTCAAGAGGAAACACTGCCAGCCCTGATCCTGTGTGATTCTGCACTTATTAAGAACAGGAGCTGGTTTGGTATTTAAGTGTGTGGTGTTGCAGTAATGACATTGACTGTTGACAGGGGCATATGGCGGCAGTAGCAGACCCCAGACGAGCGCTCTTTCATGGGGCTGATCAAACCGTGCTGCTCCCTTTGAACCGTGTGACTTTACTACCTCAGTAATGACACACCAGACGCTCGTGTCGCACTTCCGCCGCTCCGCGCTCTTTAATGACAGACGACCTGCGCGTTGTGTGGGTTTAAAGGCACTGCTCGTACCTCTGCGCCACCCTCCAGTTTTCACTTCCTCAACAAAAACCCAAATATAGCACTCGACAACCTGTAAGCACTCCACTTCTACTACTGGGGTCTTTAATGGGACCAGGCCCTGACGCAATTAGAGGATTTCCATTGGACAGTGGTGGGAAGTTGTGACATTTACTTTGGTAATTAACTCACATCCGTGCCTATTTTTACACATTTGAGTGACTTTTTCAGGAAATTAAAGACCAAGATTCCCACGGCTTTTTGACAGATTTAAAATGCCTTAATTAGTAATTATTTAGTATGTATTAGTAGTAGTATTTAATGTAAAGTTAAGTAGTTTTAATAATGTTGATGCTACAGGTTTTTGTGTTTTTGACTTCTTATTAGAACGACAACTAGTGATGTGGTGATTTGAAATGTTTACATCAGATGCCCTTCCTGACTAAACTACATTACTGTGATTGGAATGATGAACGGTAATAAGTGTCTGTAAAGAGAAATACAACCATCAGGACAGGATTCAAACTGGACATATCTTAATGCTTCACCCACTACACCATCACTACACCATGGTTAACCTCCCAAGGGTCAATGATGTATAAAAAAATTAAAATTTTGTTTCTATTGAACTTTTTCATATATTTACAATGTCAGGTCTGCATAAATCTATGTTTGACATTTATATTAAGCATTTTTTGTGTTTTTAATGTACATGAATTGGCTACGACCTTAAAAATGTCATGTGGTGCGACCGAGAAGAACCTTAAAAATGATAAAAAAAAAAAACAGTAATATGAACATGATATTGATATTTGCAACCTTAAAATTGAAAATGTATTTTTTAAAAACATGATATTGATATTTGAAAACATGAAAACATGACAATGAATGAATATTATGGGGTTATCAATTTAACAAAGCTGAAATTTCGTGTGGGACTACAAAAAACTTCAGAAAATATGCCAAAAAAAGAAAGAAAATAAATTTGATTAGATTTAGAGTGATTTGAAAGAAGTTTCAAAATTAGCAGTTAAGAGCGGACGGTCGCACCACATGAACATTTTAACACTTTAAGTACAAAAAACATGCAGAATAACTAATGATTTCTGAAAAAAATGATTTGGTTCCATGGAGGTCAGAGGTACTACAGGTATGTGGAGAATTATTATGAAATGTGACGCTTTTTAACTGAAGAAATTGCACTTGGACAGATGTCATTGAACCCATCCATAGTATTATGAACACTGAATGGAGTAACAATAATGCAACTTAAGCAAAAGCAGAAAAAAAGCAGAACAATACCTTTTCTCCATCACTCAAATTATGTTTTTGGTGAGATCGATATTCTGAATGTGGGGTGACCCTGACCTTGTTCATATGTGCATCTAAATCTGATAATAATCTGATTTCTGGACCTTTAAAATGACTCAGATGACATGTTAACTGCAAAATCTGATGAGTAATCAGAGGGATCATGATCACACAACCACAGCCAATTATAGAGGGTAAAACATTTGTCAATAAACCAGAGAGTAGCTGGTTCAATTCCCACCCAAGCGCATACTGTTGTTTTGCGTCCCTTGGTAAGACACTTAACCCCCATTGCTCACTCTGGTCACAGTAATTTGGATCTCTAATCTACCTAATCACCATGCAACTGGTTTGTTTTGGCAACTGCTGACAAAAATGTTGAATGAAAAATCTTGAGTATGTTAAGTTAAAATAGCAGATCATTTTCTTCAATATAAAACCACTTTTTCGACTTCTGAGAGCCCCATATGTTAACCTGTATTTTTGTGTCATGTTTGCACAAGGGGAGTGGGGCCAAAGGGAAATAATTCGTTAAAACATCTCATTTATCTCCTCAATACAGAAACAAAGCCTGTGTAATAGATGGTGGCTGCGTGCTGTGGAAAAAGAGGTTGTAAAAGTGGTTTCGCATGCCTTTTCCAATGGACTTTTTAGATGGGAATTCTCCTGGGCATACACTGTTTCACACATATTAAAAATCTCTTTGGGAAGCCGGGCGAAGAGCATGTTGGGGTAATATTTTGTAAAATCAGAAGTCAGAGGTGCATGGAAAAGTCGGTAGGTGGTGTAACGCATAGGCTCGCTGCGTGTAATTAGATTGAAGGTTTGCTTTGTCTGTGCTGTTAGAAGGATCTGGTTTGGGCTCGGGTATCTGGCAGACTGTGAACATAAGGATAATCTATTATTTATCTGTTTCTTGAGTAATATAAATCTCCGGAGAATGGACAAAGCGTCGGTACATTGGCGCTGATTCCTACACGCTTTCTTCTTGATGACTTTAACAGACAAAGGGAGGGTTCGAGAAATGTTTTGTGACGGTAATAAGACGTGTTGTAGAGCGGAGGAGTGGAGGAATGCACCGAGAAGCTGATCGGAGCATTTGTTTAGTAGTGTTTCATCTGTTTAACTAGACGTGCACCAATTCAGCTTTTTCGGATGTGGATACAACTGGTTCTGAGGAGCTGCCATCAAATGCAGCTGACTCGAAACTGATCTTAAAGGCTCAAAATGGGTCTACTTGAGTTTCCGCCACCTGCTTTTCTCATAGATGCTAATGTTTTGCCTAGACTGACCCATAGTATGATATTAAACTTATCTCTGTAGATTTAAACAAGCTTGTGATGCCAGCAGGTTGAGTCAGATCTGTGGAGAGGTGATCACATTCATGGTAAGAACGCATGTTTGAGGGGAATTATTTTTGAGGGGATTTTTGAGGGGATTTTCTTTTTTTTTTCTTTAGGGACACTAATCAACTTCAAAATTTTTGCTGATTTTAGCTAAATTACATCCCTTTTCCAGATGTAAAAGCACTACTTCCAGGCAAAGCTACTGCATCTCCAGGGAGACAATCTGTGGGCCAAAGTTACATATTGCACCATTAATATACAAATTCTTCATAATGAAATAATGTTATAACACAAACTAAAGTGCCTCATGAGATCATCGTTCTCAAGTGTGGCTGGTGAAATGTTTAAGTAGATTAATTGTTTGGCCTCACTCACAAGTGCCCAATACAACGGGCCTCATTCATGAACCTTTTCTTAAAAAATTTTTGTAACTTCCACTTTAAGAGGAAACCGAGAGAACTCTGCCTCAGATTCACAAAGAATTCTTAAGCAGCCGAATTCCTTCTTTAGACACAGTTGTGCCAAATTCACCAATATCCAACTACAAACACCTCCACCCTCATTCATAATTAACATAGAAAATGTACACGTATTTGGTTAGTAACGCCCTCTGAACGTCCAAAATGGTGTTCAGTCCAGTGTGGTGACCAGGCACAGGGCTGTGTCAGTGGCACTTGGGCTGGGACAGACTGAAGCTCACTACAAAATCTGTTAGACCCACCTGACCACATGCTCTATAAAATGCCTCATTAATGTTATTGGGTTACATAGTAATATGTTTATAGGAAATAATTTAAGAAAAATATATAATTTGCGATCATGGAGAAATTTGAATTTTTAGTTGCATTATGATAATATTCTAAAACAGTTGAATTTTTGTTCTTATGAATGGCCCTGACTGTTCATAGGATTTGTTCATCCAGAAGAACATTTTTTGTGAAGAAAAAATGTTGTGAATGCCAGAGATGTTGGTAAGAAGGCCTTGAGTACAAATTTATTTTTAAGAAGGCACAATATTTTCTTTTGTAAGTTGTTTTGTATTTGTTTGTCTATTTTTGTGTTTGATTCTATGTGTATCATGAGAAGTATGTGATATAACTGCACATAGTAACAGTGGTTGTTGTAGTCGTATTTACCAGGATACTGATTCTTGTCCAGGTCCTGTCCTCCTCGTAGAGTGAACCCAAACCCAGGCAGGCCTCCACTGTGCATTCTGGACTTCAGCTCTTGGCTCATGCTCAGACCTTGAGATGCGGCGTCTTTGTTCCCGTTGAAGATAAAAACTCGTCCTCCTCGGTCGTCTCCGCCAAAGGGACATCCCACCGCCACGTCTGGAGGAAAGAGAGAAATGGTTTGGACATCAGACAGTTAAGGTCCCGCAGAGGCACGAGCAGGAAGCAGCAGGAGCAGCAGTCACACAAGATGGGAAAGAACTTGACCTTTATTTACCACTACTCTGGGGAGGAACACTTTGGTCCGTCATCTGTTTTATTTGTTTTGTAAATCATCTTTATCACTGGCGGTATGGGATATGTGTTCATTACTGTTTCACTTCAAAATATCGTACGTTACTATCGAACACCACAGACAAAGATGATTAAAAGCATTTTGAAATCGACAATAATTTCATAACGATTTTTTGTCAATCTTGTAGGCATATACGGCTTTATATTCACTTGCCACATAACTTCTGATTAACCAAGTCTCCCGTCTAAGCACATGCATGTTCTGAATAACAGGTAAAAAAACACTAACCAATGAAAACCCAAAGCAACTTTACCAAATAGTTTGTGGACTAGGAGATTGAACCTCCAACCAGCCTATCACTAACCTCTGTTCCACTCACAATTCCTGATGTAAAATGATTGCGATAATGGGGTTAGTTGTCCAAATCAGCTCTCAACAGTAGACTCTGGAAAAATTGCTTTGGTTAATGTCCACATAAACAGTACCCACACGCACAGTGAGTCACGGACACACAACTACAGTGAAACACATCACCTGCCACTATATGAAGCAACGCTCTCCCATCGTACAATGAGCGTATTTATTTAGCTGTTTACCATCTCATATCCGAGCACCACACTGTGCTACATCACGTTTTTGTGCTTCAGGACTGCATCTCTACAAACACCTCTAGACATCCTGTTTGTCCCGGGACCCCGTCTCTCTGGGCCCAAACAACTGGTTCCACATGAAGCAGATTGAGGGGTAGAGAGAGGATAACTGCAACCATGTGTCTCTACAAGTGTATACAAGAGCCGATGAGCTCGACCGACTTATGTGCAGGGATGGAGATGTAAAAAAAACATCTTCACATAATGTGAAAGTCATGGGTAACAACAACCTACACCATGCAGCCGCATAGGATCACCCACTGTGACCAACCAGGACCATTAACGCAGCCATGCTGGATTCCTTTTGCAGCTTTTTTGACTTTTCTGAAGTATTGCAATTGAGATTAGATTTGCAATTAACATGAACATTTAGATCACAATGCATTTAGCATACATATAAATATGCACACATTTTCATTTAGAGACATCCAGGAGCATTAATACAAATATCCTATGCATTTCATAAGATATTAAAGGTCTAGACAACAGAGTTAGCACGTTTGATACAATTATTAATTACAGCTAGTCAAATTAGGGCTGGACAAAAACTATTTATTTATCTGAGTTTGATGCTCTAATTTAGTTTTTTTTTTCTATGACAATGACAATAAAATCTTGAATCTTCATACATCACAATTAGAATTTATAATCTATTCTATTAAAAACAAACGGCTTTTAATATTAATTTAATGAACAGAAAAAAGACAAACTTTTAACAACTGAACTTAATTATTTCAAGTGTCCAGTTGTGTCCTACAAAGTCTAAACTCTAAATCATATGCGCTTACAGTGATTGGATTGGCTGTGAGTTTCAATTAGCAAATCAACATTATATAATAGGTATTTTGATTTGTTAATGGTTTGATTAAATGCACAGATCTGTTTCAAACTTTTGATTTTTTAGCACTTAATCTTGCAGAACTTTTACAAGAAACGACTACTCCATTCACAAGACAAAACGCATTAGAGAGAAGCTGATTCAAATTTAAGCACAAAAGGAGCCATGTGCCAAATTAAATCATCTTAAGTGACAGGAGGCTCAGTCAATACAAAGATGAAGCAGAGGAAATGGGCTTTTGCTTTGAGGATATTTTTGAGCTGGAGGTGATGACACAGACGAGAGCCGTTCAGTGTCATCACGTAGAGTTGTGTCTGTCAGCGGTGGTTCCTGGACTCAAAGAATGGGCAGACAAACAGATATTTAAAAAACTGCTGAAAAGTCAAAGCTCAGAGCTGCAAAAATGACCTCATGCAGTGTAGGAGAGGTGCATGCATTCATTTAAACACAATAGCTACAACATGGAGACAATCTGGCAAACATCTGTACTAGAGTTGGGTAATATGGCAAAAATAAAATCACATTTTAATCCAGTTTCAGTTTTCCTAATTAAAAACACACGGAAATGGCTTCCAGTGCAAATACAGGTATCTTTCCGAAAATAACATTTTATCGGTGCCATTCAACACAACATTTATTCATCCAAAGTCTGAACTGTGCTCCAAAACACACACTTTAACTAAAAAAAGGGATTGAGCGTAAAAAAGCAACAATCACATAATTTGAATGAATTGGATATTGATTTGATCAGGGCTGGAATCACAGGGCCTCTCACAAATCTATTCAATCCTCAATACATGGCCCACAGTACGATAATATCACGATATGGCGATGTGATAATCGATATTCTGTGATATATCACTATTTTTAAGAACCAGATATATTTTAACCACAGTATTAATTTGTTAAACCACTTTTCGTGCAAAGTTAATGTGGAATAAACTGATTCTAACCATAAAATATAACCAATGTCTGAACAAACATTAAACAACATAATTTAGAAATATATATACCGATGTATCGATACAGCCCATGATAATGCTACTCTATTACCAAATTTAGCATCATTATGTATCAATATTTTATCACAACTCTAATTTACTAAAAATTTGCTGCAGAAACGGGACAGATATGAAGCATGATATAAGTTTTTTGAAATAATCTGGTGTATTAGATTTAGTTAATTATTACAAGCTCAGACTGTTTTGTCTCAGGATGTTTTCATGGATCATTTGGTCTTCAGAAAACGTGAGGAACAACCTGACTTAAAAACTCAACCTTTATAGACTCGCTGTTTATTTGTGGTTTGTCTATAAAGTCTTTAGAGACTAGCTAATCCTAAGGGACACGCCACTTTTCTGACAGCTTCACATCGGGATGATTGATGCTTTTGTCCTTAAAGAACCTCCCTATTGATCCACTGGTTATTGATTATAAGATTAAAGCCTTTAACGACGTGAGACACAACACGTGACAACAGCCTGTCCTTTAAAAACTAATGAATCGATCGGTCAAAAGATCACCAGATGTGTACCGACCTAAAGTCATTTATTTTTAACTCCACTTTGGCTGGCAGGATGCAGTTTGTCGACATATGTGCGTGTCCGTTCTTCCAATCAATTGAGGAAAATACAAACAGAGAATTGAAGTCAGGCTGCAGGCTCCCAGATGATTTTATCTCGAACCACATCTGGTTAGTTAAAAATAACTCGCAGCACAAGAGCACATGTGGCCTTAAACCCGGTGATCACAGGAGAAAGAGGAGTTCACACAGACAGAGCTTTCATCGCCGCACTTCCTGATTGGCTGAAGAGGGTTCGCTTTTTTCAGCACGAGAGCATCTGATAGGATTTCCTCGGCCCAAGACAAAACAGATGCCGGCGTCGCAGGAAACACGGCCAAAGATTAGTCTCTCGTCAGCTCAAAACACTATCCATGTGGCCGCAGCCGTTCACATGGAGCTCTCTCTCATCTGTAATCATTTGAACTAATTTCCCAATGGATGATAATTAAGGATTTCTTTGTTTACATGTCTAAAGGTGCACTATGTACGTTTTCTGGCGGAGCGGTTGCCTCCAGCTTGTCACTGAGTCATTACTGTGAGTGGGATCATCTCTCCACAGATCAGGCCTGTAACTTGCCCCGAAGCGATGGAGATAGAGACGTTTAATTCCATGTGTTTATGGAACATTCCTGCCAAACAAAAGCATTTCTTTGGAGAAAAGCAGATGTTGGACTCCAGACCAGAAAAGTTACATACGGTTTATCTTTAGCTAAGCCAGTCGCAAAGCTGCAACAGGGGTGAAGAGTAGAGAGAGGAGAGACATTCAGTCAGAAATCAGTCTCACAAAGTCGGCACAAAGAAGAGCTGTGTAATTAGTCCCCTGTTTAATCCTGATTTAAAAGGGGCTTCAATTAATTACAGAAAAAAGTGCTAATATTAACTTTTGACAATACATAAATAAATGTTAAAATAATATATAATTGCATAAGAATGTTTGGGTAACTTACCATTGTATCCGTCCTGGTTGACGTCTCCCATGGGTGCGATAGCTGTGCCGAAGCGTCCAAACGTGTACGTCCCCGTGAGGGCGACAGAGCTGCTGAATGTGAGAGGGCCCAGCTGCAGATACAGGTAAACTCGGCCAACCTCTCTGGGTTTACTCTCCATCTCCCTCTCCATGTACAGAGGAGCTCCCACTAAAACATCGTCCATCCTGAGGAGAAGCAAAGACAAAACTCAGACACAAGATCAGTCGTGTGCAGAAGCAGAAATGGTACTTAAGAAACTGTTACTTTAAAAAATATTATTTAAGTAGAAGTTCAACGTATTGCTTTACAAAATACTCAAGAAAGAGTATTAGGGGAATCTATTCAAGTAAGAGAAATTGCACTAGCAAGAGACCGTAATAGACTATTTAAAAATGTAAGTATATTTAAAGGAGTAATTCAAGAAAAAGCTGGTGCTTTTAAAACATGAAATAGCCTTGATTAGAGGAAGGGTTTTTAACTTTGTTGTCTGCTTTTTTTCACATGGTGTTTTAACATTAAACAAAGAGCACTTTCAAGCATCGCAAAATATATTTCCTATTTTCACTGAACAAGTGTATTTACATGAGACGTGTGAGACTTACCCGTCTGCATTAAGATCACTGACAGCCACAGAATAACCAAAATAAGATGCCATCTGAAAACAGTGGGAAAGCAAAACATTATAATACACAAAACCATTCTGAAATGAAGCAGTTCAACACCAATAACTGTTTCCCTTGAAAACGATTTTCTTTTCATCTTCAGAAAACATGTAGTGTTATTTCTTTTCGTTAGATATATTCTGCTCTACAGGTATTTTTCAATCTAAGTCAGATTGAAAATACAACATATGTTAACAAGCGCAAGTTAAGAAGTACATCTCTAAATATTTCCAAAATGATCACAATCATGGGCAACTGAGTAAAGCTCTAGTTGATGATGAAAAAATGATGTTTATAAAAATTCATGCCAATTTTTCTCAGGGCAGAATATAAAGTCATTTGTAGAGGTGGCGGCAGCAGCCTTGGCCTGCTACCAGTCCTTCAGTCTAAATATGCTTAATTACGTACCTGCTCCCCAGAGAAGTTCATGAGGAAGGTCATGTTGGTAGAGTTAATCATGGCCACCTACAACAAGCAGATACAGACTTCAGATTATTCACAAAACAAAGGTCTATTCAATCAATTTGAAAGGCTTTGTACTTGAAGAAATCTGACAAACAGGCGCTCGAAGAATGCATGAAAAATAAACCAAACCGCATATGAAATTTTATCCATCTGAAACCTTTTCAATAGGCTCCCCCATCGGCACACGCTCTGGGTCTTTTAACGTTTTCTCCTCATCCCCCAAACCAACCCTGGTCTGGGGGGAGATGATATGGAGGGAGGGGAGGGAGGGGA